>MDKI01166714.1:0-13056 GCA_005239505.1 Nicotiana paniculata
TATTTACTTAAGTTGAATGTGTCGAAGTAGATTTTGATATTCTGCAATATCCCTTGTTTGGTCATTCGTCTTAAGGACCGTATAAAAGTGACTCTACAGTCTACACTGCGTATGCAAATCATGGATTAAACCCTTCTTACTGCGAATGTAAAAATTCGTGTATGGAATTTATGGTACTGAATTTCTTGGAGGTTAAGATTACATGCTTTGCATGCGTTCAAAATTATACTGGGAATTGGATGTCTTCAATAGCAACTCTCACTTCAAAACCATCTCTAGTTCTTAATTTGACAGTGCAAAATGTCTGATATATTTACGTCAGTGTTAGTAAAAGGCGTCACTTTATCTATTAATCAACATCCCGCTAAAACTGTTCTGGCGTATGTATAATGCCTTCAAACTTTCCAAGGAACCTAATGATTGTGGAAGTTTCCCAGAGAAATTGTTATAGGCTAGATTAAGAACAACTAGATTACTCATATTCGTCTAACAATCAGGAAGTTCTCCTGAAAATTGGTTGTGTGACAAGTCAAGGGAAGTGAAGATTTGAGTGTATTATCACCACATTCACAGGGAAAGAATGAAAAAACTGCTCATGCAAGTGAAGATAAGAGGCATAGTCTTTCTCCGTGTCCCAATTCCCATTTCAATTGTAGCATAATTAGGATTTTCGACATAATTGTATTTTTTGCAGAAGATTTGTAGAAGTTTTAGTCGTTTTTGATTTGTGAAAACAGAAAACAAAGCATCTACAATCAGAATATAAATAATCTACAATTTATCTAAAAAATATCTACAAACTGGGTACGTTGAATTTTAATATCCCAATTACCATTCAATTGTAGCATAATTGAGATTTTAGACATAATTACGTTTTTTATAGAAGATTTGTAGAAGTTTTAGTCGTTTTTGATTTGTGAAAACAGAAAATAAAGCATCTACAATCAGAATACAAATAATCTACAACTTATCTACAAAATATCTACAAACTAGATACATTGAATTTTAATATCCCAATGCTCATTCAATTGTAGCATAATTGAGATTTTCGACATAATTGCGTTTTTTTGCAGAAGATTTATAGAAAGTTTTAGTCGTTTTTGATTTGTGAAAACAGAAAAAAAAGCATCTACAATCAGAATACAAATAATCTACAATTTATCTACAAAATATCTACAAACTGGGTACATTGAATTTTAATATCCCAATTCCCATTCAATTGTAACATAATTGGGATTATCGACATAACTGCATATTTTTGCAGAAGATTTGTAAGAAGTTTTAGTCGTTTTTTGATTTGTGAAAACAGAAAACAAAGCATCTACAATCATAATACAAATAATCTACAATTGATCTACAAAATATCTACAAACTCGGTACATTGAATTTTAATATCCCAATTCCTATTCAATTGTAGCATAATTGGGATTGTAGGATCGTGATACTTTGCCACCAAAATTTGCTTTTGGTTAGTACAAATTTGGATAGTTTCGAGCTCGGGTACTGCCGTAAGCCTCTTTATGTAAATCGTCAATGATAAGAATCATTTCCCTGTTAACGATGACGGCGATATAAAATCAAGATCGAGGTTGAAATCGGCTTTGGAATGATCACAAAATATGTGAACATTGTTGAACAATGGCACTAAACACTAATAACAGCAACAAAAGCATCTTTATCAAGTAAATACAAGACCTATTCAGACTTTCAGAGAAATGGGTTTAAATTTGAAAAACAAGGGCAAAAATATAACTGAAAATGCAGAAATAGATTTGTGAGGATGACAAAAAAATGCCTGAAAAAATGAGTTTGAATCTATGGTTGAAATAGTTATTTGTGAAGAAGAAGAAGAACAAGAACAATTCGGATCTATGGCTAAAAGAAAAGGCAGAAAAAATGAGTTCGGAAGAAGAGGAGGAGGACGTCGCACACACTTCCATTTCAAAATATCAATTAGGATATTTAATGAATGGTATATTTTTTGTAGAATAACTATTAACAGGGTGGGTAAACATCAAACCATGCACATTTTTGGTAATAAGGTTTCCCATATGGTATAGGAAAGGAAAAATCTCTTATTTTAATACGTGCAATATCATTATGTTGACGTTAGCCATAATTTTATGGAGTTTTCTATATTCGATTTGTGGTTCCATATGAACCTATACCCACATTGCAAAAAATATTTGCAAGTCTACCCACTTTACGATCAACTTCAGGCTTATCGGATCTGAAGTTTAAAAGAAATAGTTTGAAGTGAGAAAATTACACTTCAGATGCACTTAAAGCCAAATAGGTCTGAAGTGAAAATTGCACTTCAGATGCACTTAAGGCCAAAAGGTCTGAAGTGCAACAAACGTTTTCCTACAGTTAAGGCCATTAAGTCTAAAGTGAAAAATTGTATTTCAGATGTACTTAAAGCCAAATAGGCCTAAAGTGCAACTAATGATTTTATGCACTTAAGGCCAATAAGTCTTAAGTGAAAAATTGCACTTCACATGCACTTAAGGCCAAAAGGTCTGAAATGCAATCAATGTTTTCATGCACTTTGCCCAAAAACATAAATTTGTTCATCGAATTTTAACAATTCAATATATGATTTAATACCTAAATACGTGTATGCATGTGTGTGTTCATGTATTTTGGAAAGTAGAAATGTGTGACAGGAACAAGATTAATCATTAACCAAACTATTCTAAAGGTTAAGGAATACAAGATTATACTCCAACTGAGCTTAAATCTGAAATATAATCTCCAAATATCATCAAGAACAAACCTCAATCATCAATTTGTCAAAATAACAATAAATTTAACGAATCCATTTTGCAATTAAGAAGAACCCATTTTGCAATTAAGAAAAAGAAGAAGAAACCCTAAGCAATAGTAAAAAAATAAATCGCCACAACTGCTCACCACCATAAAACATCATAATCTATCTTAGAATATGTTCAAAAATATCATATAAAATCACTGTCACCAAAGAAGGAGGAGGAGGAGGAGGAGGAGGAGGAGGAGGAGGAGGTTGTAGTTGCTTATACTTTGAGCACAAGTTAAAAAATATTTTAAAAGAGGGTACATGTTAAATGGGGGCGATCAAATAAAACGCTCCGTGCAATTTTTATTAATTTTACGGAGTATATAGGCTCAAGTAGATTGGTTTCTCAAATTGTTTGACAGAATTTGACTCGAAACAACATATAAAAAAGAAAAAAAATATTTAAAATTTATTGTCTTATATCTATTGTATTGTATGATTGCAAAAACTTCTCGTTTGAAGAAATATAAATATAAAAATATGCACTGAATAAAAAATAATGCCAAACTCAATAGAACAGAGTGAGTATATAGTAAAAGATTTAAGTTATAGACATGTCATTGTATTTGACTTTTTTATACATATCAATGTAATTTAACTTGATATCGGTTACTTACCGCTCATTATAAATTATAAATTAGTTTATTGAATATAATTAAAGATAATTATTTTTAATGAATCTGACTATATAAATATCTTTTTCACCGCTAAAAAATGTAACAACTCGCTAAAAATTTGTAGATAAGAGAGTGTTTTTGGTGCGTATTTCGGATAAAGCAGAAACGAACCAACCGCAAGAACCAGACATTTGAAAGCTCCATCAATAACGGCCATCAATGGCCGCAATATTCAGCATCAGCTTTGCTAGTTCCGCCATTGGAGCTCACTTCCACAGGACCAAATTCAATAAACCCAAGACTTTTGTAAACCCAATTCGTTGCACGGGTAGACTAGAATGGGTATATCCTCTTTTCCCCTCTTTATATGTACCTCTCATAGTAGTAATTTGCTAAGTGTTTGATAAATGGTGAACTTGAATTATGATTACAGGACCCAGAAGGCGTATTGGGTGCGCCCCAAACAGGTCACATAGCTAGACTCGAGTTCAAGAGACGCCTTGAGCAAGATGCTGCTGCCAGAGAAGAATTTGAACGTCAAGTCCGTGAAGAAAGAGAGCGTCGAAGAGTTCTTCGCGAGGTAATTTCTGTTGAATTCATGTTACTATCTTATCATAAAGATTTACCTGCAATTACCTTATTTGTGACGTGTGTTTAAATATCTTTTACACCGTCAATCAGTTGGGGTGCCACCATAGGCTAAGGGGTGTTAATTAACACCCCTTTGACGAAAAATTACACCGTTAAGCTAGGTCAAGAATTTTTATATACTAATTACTATATGTTGAATCTCCTTAGCTTCTTTGTATGTTTACTTTTTAAAAATTTGACACCCTTAGTAGTGAAATTTCTAGCTTCGCCACTGTTGTCAGTATATAGAACTTATACTCTTATTATATCAGGCCAGCAGCACACCCCTCAATATGTGGACTGATACTTTTTCTTGTGCCAAGTACGTGGAAATGTTTTTTTGGATAGAGAGTTGAATCTAAGATGTACTTGATTCTTAAAATTGATGTGACCACTTCATATTAAGCTGCTAGAGAGGGAACATTTTATTTACTTGTGTTAGGTCTGCAACAATTTGTGGAGTAGTTAGTAAGACATATTTGAATCTTTTTCCATGTTATGTTATGGATGGAAATGTAATATGTATCTTTGTCTTTTCTCTCTCTCTCTCTCTCTTTTTTTTTTTTTTTTTGGCTGATCATAGTCACGAGTGATTCCGGATACAGTTGAAGAGCTTGTGGAGTTTTTTCTTGACACTGAAGCTCAAGAGATTGAGTTTGAGATTGCCCGACTGAGACCACGGTGAGTTCTCCAGTGTCGTCACAGCTTAGGTTGTAGTAACATTTTACTGCTCTTGTGGCAAATCATGCAGAAAATGCCTATGTTTTTTTTTTAATCTTGGCTGCATTAGTTCAGATACAGCTCTTTTAGGTTGTTCTACAGTCAAGTATTCTAAGTTTCCGCCTTATTCTTTTTATCATTTTAAGTCTGTGATCAAGAAAATGCATATGTATTTTAGACTTTGTTTAATTTTGTAACTTGTCCAGAAGATGAAAGCTATAAATAATTGAGCTTAATGTAGCGACTGAATGTGAGGATTCATATAGCCCCCCAACTTGCAGGATTGAGATGTTGTCAACGTCATTATTGTCCAGAAGAAGAAAGATTTATGTTACCATTTTGTCAGTGGTTCAGGCAATTCTGTTAATTCGAACACCTAGTTGACACTTTGATGCAGTTATTTTAACTTTCTGAGTACTCCTTCTTGTGCTACCTTTGATTGGACGCGATATTCAAGATGTTAATTTGAATGGTTCATTATTTAAGTAGTAGAAGTAATAGTGGAAAAGACTGAGAAAATTCTTTAATTTGATTAGTTTAATAAATTTGAAATCTTGGAACCGAGGTAATTTGTTGAAAGTAATTTTTTTATAGGAATTGTATCAAACATTTCGGCACTTCCCAATATGGAAATCAATTTAATATAAGTTGGGCAGAGGAAGTGTTAGCTTTTCTTTGCTCAAACTTATGCAGCAATCAGCCAACAGCCAAAAACGTTCATTTCTACCGGAAAAGAACTGTTGTATCTTGTTCCCTACACTGTAATGAGTGTAACAAATGCCTATTTAGGTGGACTGATTATCTGAGATTATGAAAAATGGGTTACATAGCTGTAATTCAAATAAGTACCCCTTAACAGAACAGGAGTATTTCTTTATTATCTTCCATTTTCTTGACCTTTATGTTGTTATAAAAAATTGAGAAAGTATTGGCACTTGACCTAATTTAAGGTATGCCAACATTTTACCTTTAGAGAGTTAGCATACGACCTTTATAACATCAGATTGCATGGATTTCTTGTCCGGCCCTTCTCTAGTTTTTTCTTCTTCACCCAAAGTTTCTGACATATATAACTTTGCAGATTGAACAAAGAGTTCTTTGACCATCTGCAAGTCGAAGTGGGAAAGCTGCGGTTTTCTATGACCAAAACTCAGGTTTGTTGACAGTTTGCTCGATTTAATGAGACTGTTATGTCCGTGAAACGATACGAACTATAATATTTTTGCAGGAAGTGGAAGACAGATTAATTGAACTAGAAGCACTGCAAAAGGCCCTGCAGGAAGCAACGGGTATGATAAGTTGACTATTTGCTCTTTTGTTAGATATTTCCAGACTATTTTTCATGGAAAAGGGTATGGTTACCTGAGCAGATCGAGAAGCTGGATTTGTCATCATATAATTCTTAAGTTTCGGAGATACGTAGGAGTACATCTGCGGGTGATAAGATAACTAACAAACGTATAGTGTAATATACATATTTATTTTAGTAATTGAACTTAAAAGTCATTGAACTTGAACAGGTATAAACATATTATGGCTAAACATATTTTTGTTCTATCAGTATAGCTTGCACAATAACAAAGTTTTCTTATCCCTCTTGTGAAATATATAGACATACATAAAATCCAAAAATCGAAATAAAAGAATCTAGACACCTACGCTTCTTGGCGACAGTTGTAGTCATCGCAGTTAGGTGAATTGACCAAGTCTGGTGTATGGCATTACACCCGAATCATGTTGGATTAACATGGGTGAGGCAGGGGGTATTGAACTATCTTTTGTACATAAGTATACACGTCGCAGATACAGTTGATGATGAAGTCTCAGTAATCAGTTATCTTGTAGAGTACTTCTGACATTCTGCCGTACTATTTTTCTTTTTCCTGCAGAAGCCTATGATAAAATGCAAGCAGATATTGTATCAACAAAGAAGAACTTAACCGAGATTTTGACTTCAAAGGATGTCAAGGCTACTGTATGTGATAGTCTTTAAATTCTGCTTTTGGTGTGTGTGTGTGTGTGTGGTTTGTATATTTTCTTAATTTTGTTGCTGAATTTGGATTGTTCAATGTTGTTGTGCAGCTATTGGAATTGGTTGAGAGGAATGAGCTGAACAGACCCTTGTTGACCCTTCTCGACGAAAACATTGCAACTGCACATAGTGTTAACCAGGTGAGACAAGCAAATTCCATACAATGCAGATAGAGGTTCTGTCTGAGGGATGATGCATATTCATGACAACGCTTGTGCAACATCACATACGATAACTAAAAATTAAGTAGAAAAATGTATTTTGAAAAGGAAAAAGCGGTATCTTTTGGAACTAAGCATCAATAACTGACATAGAAATCCACACAATTTTCTAATATTTCAGTGTCCTCCAGGGTTATGATGTGCTTTCTCCTAATAGTAATATCACAATCCAAAGAAAAAAATTGCTGAAAGCACACCTTTGTCTGGGTTGAGATTTGGTTGGGTAGAAATGGTAAGCAGCAGCATCTAGTGACAAGTGAATTGCCCTTATAGCTTACCACATCCCTGAGTGGAACGACCTTTTGAAGTTTACTAGCCAATCTTTGGTTAAAAGAGGCAATGGAATCTCAACTCCTATCATTTCTCTGGTAGTTCATCTTTGATCGGACTAATTATGATAAAGTTGATCGTTTTTCCTTCACTTAACTCTTTTCTGGGGTCTGATAGTTTCTCCACCATAGCTGTTTGGATGGTTTCTGGTGAAATCTCCCTCATTTACAAATTACAGATATACAAAAGAGAAGAAAGATTGTTTGTCTGATAGGTCCAATTGCGCTCCCACCAGAAATAGATCAATTCTATATGCCTCCCCTATCATGATTGAAATGCAAATGCAAAGAGTCATGTGTCTAGAAAAGAATTGATGGCAAAGTGCTAAAGTTACATGTAGTTTTTCCATTGTGTAAAAAGATCCCTGTTCAAACGTCCCTTCTGCTGAATTTTGCCTAAGTTGAAAATTAACTGGAGCACAATACTTTTTAATCATTCTGTTGTGTAAGAAAAAATGTCAACAATACGAAAAAAGTGAGTTCAATTAGATATTTAGATGCAATGAGTAGGATAGAGGTAAAAAACTAAGTTGTGTGGACTCTTTGATTTTGGTGTCGTCCCCGTACCGATACAAGACGGGGACGAGAGCGGGAGTGGGATACGTCCCGGATTCGGTCAACTGACTTAGGACGCTTTGACCGGAGTCCATCGACAAATTTGGGAGAAAAACTGAGATTTTGATTTCTCAAAATAAAAAATAAAACAGATTTAGGAGAATGAAAGAATAATATCCATCTTGGATAATGAAAGATTGAATTCTTCAATATTCACGCAAGTTTTTCACAGAATATCTCTCAAAATTTACAATATTTTTATAGCTCTATTTTTTATTAGCCGAATTCTCGCACCCGTATCCATATTCAGATCCGCACCCCAAATTTAGATTTTTTCGAATCCGATACTCGGATCCGTCCCCGTATCGGATACCCGCACCCGAGCCCGAGCAACTTAGGTAAAAAATGCTCTCAAAATATCAGTTATATGTACTACTAATGAAGCTCCAACATCCAATCCTCTAGAATTATAACCCAAATTGTACTCATATATATAAGATGTCTTTTCAGTTTGCAAATTTAGCAATTATATATAAGATGTTCAGTTTGAAGATTCTAAAATATGCACACCCATAGAGTGTCCACAATATCTGTCTAACTTACCCAGTCATGAAGTGGTTCAGTATAGTTCAGATTTTTGGTGAAAGTTCTTCATAAAAATATGATCATGTAATAACACCCCCTGCTTCCCCGATGTTCAAGCTTTGTTATTTTCTGGACAGAGATTAACATTCACTTGGAGAAACTTTAATCCCTAAAGATATATGTTCCTTCCCAAAGGATGTACCAATTCATTTGTTAGACGCTTGGCTACATACCAAAACCATTGAATGCATCATTTTGAATTAGAAAGTATTGATCAATATGTGCAGAAGCATTGACTAAGACTGTCTAACTTTGAACTAATCTTTCTTTGGAAATGCAGAAACAAGCAGCAGAGTACATGGAAAAGCTGAGGGGTCTTGTTCTGAAGTACTTAACAGTATAGATTTTCGTTTTAAAAATATGAAATGCTCGTCTCATTTTTATATCGAGTAATGGTGAGAATTTCTGGTTGTTTATATTCTACTAATGTACTATAGTACAAAATTTTGTAGGAATATGATCCCTTGTAATAAGAAAAAGAAAGTAATCCCATCTATTTTGAAAATCACAGTGGAAAGAATGAGTAAACCATGTATACTCCATGTTTATGAAGGTACTATTAAAAATCTAAACTCCCTTGGACTGCAATTCAGATGTAAAATGAGAACTGTAGAAGTGGTGATCTTATGTTGACTGGATTCTAAGTTATACTCCCTCCGGTCCACAATAAGTGATCTTTTGGTCTTTTTTTTTGTGGTCCAAAATCAGTAATTTTTCCGTTAGTTGTTTTTTTACCTATATTACCCTTGGAGTAGATGGTGTTGGAGTATGTGTTATGAGTGTTTATGTGAAGAAATAGTAAAAGTTAATATGGTCAATTTTATTTCTAGTTAATGTTAAAAAGTGAATTTCTTAATAAAAAAATTACTTATAGCGGACCGGAGGAGTAAAAAGGAAGGATATTTTATGAAGAGACGTGAGGAATCTCAATGAAAGTCTGGGCAAGAAAACGAATGGGGCTGATCTCTTTGACTTTTGTCCTTTCTTGAAACTATCACCTAGGTACTCTGAGTTAGTTATGTTTCCAAAGCTGGATCTATGTCTTCACTCAACCATAAGTAAATGAGCTAACTTCCAGAATTCACAAAGAAAATTAGCCTGCTGTATATTATGGTTTTCAGTTGCCAGGCAAAGTCTTAGGTAATGCTGTAAAGTGAACATTTTAATATTCATTTCTTCGCTTCATAAACAGAGATGAAAATTACCCAATGCAGCATATGTAAAAGTTGAAATAGGTATTCTGAATGCTTATTTTGTGCCTATCCTGTCTGCTCTTTTGCCCTTCGGTATCTGGAATTCATTATCCCAACTAATTTGGATTGGCGCTGGTTAGACTGTCATTTGGTTATCATGATGCTTCTTTCATGAGTTGTATTCCTAGATAGGTAGTGCGTAGTACTATAGTATATAATACTGAATGCAGGGCCCAAAGAAGAACCGCCCTACAAAAAGTATACTGTAGACAGGCTACCCTAATGCAAGCATTAGAAGGACGTTTATACGTTTATAAGTCGTTTTTCTCCATCTTACTATCAATTATACGAGAGCTGGCTGCCAGAATTTATGTTCGAGTAATACAAAATCATCCTTTAAACTATGTAATGATTCCTCTTTGTATAATGTTGCCTGTACAAACCATAAAATAATGTTTAGTAGGTGACCTTCCACATGAATAACAATAACAGAGTTACTATTGTTTTCAACAATTAGTACATTTGGAGACACAAGGCACAGACCAGAACTAAAAAATGTATCAAATTTTGTCTTTTCTGTTCTTAATTTAAGAACAATCGAGAACCATCCAGGAAGCAATCAGCTCTTGTATTTTTCTTACACAATGTTTTTTAGTCACATATTGGTCAAAGCTTCTCTTTGTATCTCTTGCATTAATAACGTTGCCTAATAGGAAATTAATTTCATAGTTTACTATATCTTCTCTAATTTACTAGACTATGATACTTATCTGGTGTGCTGTAAGACTAATCTCACTAGGTAATCTTGGTTCTTAAGCTTCTTTCTGACAAGTAGACAGGCCACACGTTGGTGTTTAGACATGTACTACGTTACCTTAAAGTTTTGTACATATCTATCTAATTGGTGATAAGCTTGAGGCGACCAAAAACAGATTTCATAAACTTTACACCACATTACAAGTCGCAAGTTGCAACCAGAAAGAGCATAAACGGCCAATATTTTGAGAAAAGCAAAAGGGGCATGTGAAAACTTGTACATTACATCCAAAAGAAAGAACATATTTCCAATTGTTTTACTTAAAATACTATTACTAACTTTTTAAACATGTTAGGCATATAGTAACTAGCAACAACTTTTACTATTAAGGAGGGTGGTGAAATGGACGATATTTTTCGTACTTAATCAGAATCTTGTCGTTTTCGGTTCGAGCTATGAGAATGAAAAAAGTTTTTTTTAAAGGGTCGTAAATAATACGAATCCAAATAAATGAGGCCAGTAAATTTCGGACACCGAGTAAAGGAAAAAGAAAAAGAAAAAACTAGCAACCTTTGAATTTTGAAATTCTATATAAAGCTTCACCATACTCTTGCACTCTAAACCGAAAGTAGAGTCATTTCAAGTTCAAAGAAAAAGAAAAAAAAAACATGGGCAACCTTGGTCTTCACTTGCTGATACTATTCTTTACTTTCCAATGTTTTCTTGCTTATACTATGGCTAAATCTGCTGCTATGCACTCAAATCCTGATGCCATAAAATTCATTAGAGTTTCATGTAAAGCCACACTTTACCCTGTTTTATGTGTCCAGTGTCTCTCTGCTTATGCTAACACTGTCAAACAAAGTGAGCAGCAACTGGCTCGTGCTGCTTTATCAGTTAGCTTAAGTAGAGCAAAATCCACCACCATATTTGTTTCTAAGTTAACCAGAGTTAGAGGTCTAAAGCCAAGAGAAAAGCAAGCTGTAAAGGACTGCTTTGATACAATGAGTGATAGTGTTGATCAGATCAATAAATCTATACCAGAACTTGGGCAAACTGGTCATTTTGCTGCTGGACAGGACTTTATGTGGCATGTTAGTAATGTGCAAACTTGGGTTAGTGCTGCAATGACCGATGAGAATACTTGTCTTGATGGTTTTTCAGGACCAGGCATGAATGGAAATGTGAAGGCTGTTTTAAGGTCAAGAATCCTTCATCTTGCACAAGTTACTAGTAATGCACTTGCTTTGGTTAATCGCTTTGCGGATAGACACCGACCTAGTGCTACCGCGAATACCCCTTAACGGGACTGGAGAAATTCCTGGTAGGGAGCGCTTAATACCTTTTAATACGAAGTTATGGAGTTTCAGTGAGGTAGCTGGTTTTGCTGTGTAAAGGTTATGTTTACTGTATGCTTTTTTTAATTTTTCATAAGCATGAATTTCAGGTTTTGTGTTTAGTGGTATAAATATACTGTTCTAGTAGGTTATTTTTGTGAGAAGTTCGATTTTGTAGCTGCAATGAAGATAGTGCAGCTTAGTTTGCTGGTCTCTATGTAAAATGTAACAATATCTTCTTGCTTGTTCCAGCTTTCTTTTTCGTACTCTGTTGCATTTTTGTATAATAGTACTACGTGATGCTGAACAAAGATCAGTCTTGCCTTCTCCCATTTCCTCAACTCTTAGCCTCTCTTTTTGTAGGGTTTCATCTTAAAGCTTAAAGAAGCTTAAAGCTGACGGCACGGGCAGAGCTAGGGTAGCGGAAGGGGATCATCTGAACCCTTTTTGTCGGAAAATTTTACTATATATATAAGGCCATATCTTTTAAATCTACGTATAGATATAGTAGAGGTTGAATCCCCTTTGTTTATTGAAAATCTTAGTTTAAAATGATTCATCAGTGCCGATAGGACAAGTTATTTTCCTTATCACTTATTTTCCTTTGTTTGGTTGGTGAGTGAAAAATATTTTTCGAAAAATATTTTTTAGTGTTTGGTTAGAGAGTAGAAAATATTTTATTATGCTACTTTCCTTGACACCCTCCCCCTCCCCCTCCCCAAAAGTCTCTAAAACTTTACACAAATCTAAAGGAACTAATGTGATGCTTTACTTTTTAACGCAAAAATAACATTGAAATTTGTGTTTCATAACTAAAAAAAAATACTCTTTTTTTGGTTGAAAAAGAAAGTATTTTTTTTACAACATAAAAATAAAGTACTCATTTTATTGAAATAAAAGAAAATACTCATTTTGTTGAAATGAAAAAAAAATATTATATCATGAAAAGAATATATTTTTTTG
Source organism: Nicotiana paniculata (assembly GCA_005239505.1). NCBI lineage: Eukaryota > Viridiplantae > Streptophyta > Magnoliopsida > Solanales > Solanaceae > Nicotiana > Nicotiana paniculata. The sequence continues at coordinate 12,815 of MDKI01166714.1, forward strand.
TTAAATAAAAAAAATACTTTTTTATATCATAAAAAAATACTCATTTGTTGAAATGAAAAAGAAAATCTATCTATAACATGAAAGAAGTACAACAACAACAAACTCAGTTTGATCCCAACTAACATGAAAAAAAGTACTATTAATAGTATTTTTATTTAGCGTGAGAGTGGGATGGAGGTGATGGGGTGGGTAGGTGGGGATGGGGCGGGGGTTTGAGGTTTGGGTTGAGGTGGGGTGAGGTG
>ML313717.1:0-54687 GCA_005239505.1 Nicotiana paniculata
ATGTTTTGGAGAGAGATCCTTAAATTTCGGACCGATATGTTTGCCAGTTCTTCCAAGTCCTGCGAGAAGCGCATGGTCTGGGTCTATTGTACGCAGAAGAATTAAATACTAAATACAGTAATTATGCTGCTGGTTTAATCTCAACTTATAGTCTTGATCTTTGACAGAATTTACTGCTTACATTGATGTTTTGCTCTTTTATCATATAATTGAGGATTTGAATCCAGGATGAGGAGGAGAGTTATAACCAGTCTTTTAGCTTGGGGTGCCTAGTAAACAGTGTTTTTTTGCTCTACAGAAATAGTTTGGCCAGATAAGCATGTTAGGGATGAGATATTTTGCATCTTTGCACTGACAGACTTAGAAAACTCAAGGCAGTGAATTGACTTTTGATGTTTATCTTGGAGATGAATGGTAGAAGTTGGATCCTTTTCAAGACAAGATTTGGTAGAAAGTTGGTGTGGGATGGCCCCAGGCCTTTGGTCTAGTAGCAAAAGCGCAATGCGTGATGTATGGATTAGGCGCACATCATGAGTTCAAATCTCGACGCAGTTAAGAATCTGGTTCGAACCGGTGAACTCCTGGACACATGGTAACAACTTTACCAATTACGTCAAGCTCCCTCTGGCCCGGGGATTTCTTGATTATAAAAAAAAAAAGGATGGTGTAAGATGGCTCTAATGGCAACCTACATTCATTCATTTTGTTGGGATGGGATTATTGTCAAAATTCCATCCAGGTGCACTTGCATCCACGTGGTGGTGAGTTAATCTTTGATGTAAGTCCCAGAAAATAGGTAACTTGACATTGTGACACTTGTTCATTCAGAAATAGTAAGTCTTTTCTCAAAAAGTAGTAGTCTTTAACTAACTCAATTGCTTGCCCTACAAAGCACTAACTAACTGCAACCAACTCTTTTCCTCCTCACCTTTTAAAATGTCCCATTTCTCTTGTCTAATATCTTTCTTCTTTCAGACTTGTCTTTATGGTGGATTTTGAGTTGCAATTAGAATTTTGTTCTTTGAAAAAATTGGAGATTCCTGTGTTGCACTTTTAGGGGTTCTTGTCATGTTCTCCCCCTTCGATGTAGGGGTAAGTTCTGCGTACACATTACCCTCCCCAGATCCAATTAGTGAAATTTTACTGGGCCGTCGTTGTTGTTGTCATGTTCTCCACCAGTGCCTTTTCCTTTTCACATTGGTTGCTAATTGCTTCTGTCATTTCCATTCTTTTTCAACTGTTTATTTGCTTATTGCAATGACAAGTTTCATGCTACTTTGACATTGGATATTCTAATGGAATAGAATGTTTGGTCATTTCTTGGGTTTTCTTAAAGGACATTGGTCTATGTTTGAATATTTGGGATTAAATTAGTGATTTTGGTTGCTCCAGGACTTTGGACTAGTGGTAAGAGTGTTTTATGTGATGTGCAGATTAGGCACACGTCACGCCTATTGGTAAGAGGGCGGTGCATGATGTGTGGTTTAGACGCACGTCACGAGTTCGAGTCTTGTTGCAGACAAAAAATAGTATTTAAGTGGACTATGGTAGACAGACGAACCCATTATTCACTGAGTTTTTAATAATGCATCATTGGTCCTCAGGGACTCCTCGGTATCGAAAAATAATTTGATCATATAATGGTAAACCACAAATTCGACTGCAGTTTAACGGGAATGTAGTCTAGTTCTCTTCTAGTTTCTTTTCTTTTCTTTTTTCAAGAAAAATTTCAATTTTAATTAAAAATCATTGAGTGAGTCTATGCCATGACATTAGTTTACTGGTTTTCTTGACACCATGTGAAAATTCTGACTCCGCCACTATACAACCCTAGAACATATTATGATCATTTTGTTTTACGTACTTGTGTGTAGTCGACTAATAACGCTAATCAACGGCCTTTTGATCTTTATATAGTTTGATTAGAAATTGAAAATAAGTTGAGAGAGGCCTTAGTACATAGGCGAGCGCAACTTACATTTATTAAGTTCGACTAAATCCAATATTTTTTATGCATACATAATAAATATGTGAAATTCACCTAATGGAACCGGCTTCCCTTGAACCATTCTCAAGAAGAATAAGAAAGGATACGAGAACGGGATTTTCTCTCCGACATGTATAAAGAAGCATAGTGTCACTCCAACAAAGTAGATGCACGCACCAAGGCGTTTCATGAACGAGCGAAGGTTATTGTTCAAGAAAGGCAATTGGCCATCGCAAATGCGATACATTAATCTTTTCTTATTCACTTGTGACGGTGATAGAGAGGTTTCTCTTTACCTACTTTTAAAGACACAAAATATTTTTAGAAGAATGTCCAAATTTTGTGATGTCATTTTCAAGAAGTGAAGCATGAAGTAGAAGTAGGCACAAAACATGAGTTGTAACTTTCAAGCTTTTTTTCTAAGTGATTGGATCTCACCTATCTTAGCCATAAAACAAGAATGGGTTGCACATGCTATCTACTTTGAACTTGTAGATATGGAAAGTGACCTATCACTCAACAAAATCTCTAAAAAATTTCATTCCAAATTTCTTTCTCATTGGTGAAATTTCAAAGATTTCTTGGAGAATGTCCCACACCCTGACATGATTCACGTGCTATTTTGACATGTTCGTGTCAGATTGTATCAGACAGATAATCTATTATCGAATTACGAATCTTATCATGACTTATTTACGTCGAGAAAAAAAAAGGAGTAAATGAAAGAACGGGGACATGGTCAGTACCGTGGCGGATGCAGTTCTTACACAACAAGTTCATTTGAACCCATTATTTTTTAAAATACGACATCTATAAATATGTAAATCCACTAAAATTTCAACACATAATATATGAACCTAAAATTTTATTAGTGAGTTAAGTGCGAACAAATATAAAGATCAAATCTCACTAAATTTAAATTCTAAATCCACCTCTGAGCCTTCGCCTGCCTCTGAACGTGCCCGTAGTGTGTCGCAGGCTTTGAATTATGCTACACAATAATTAATGCAAGAGGAATTGCTATTGACACCAAAAGTCTTCAAAGAAAAGGAAGACTTAAATTTTCCCCGCAAGCGTGCCCTTAAAAGCCATTTTCTTAGGATTTGTGGCGTTCGAACTTGCTTCTGTCCCTAGCTACTATCCTAAGCTAGTTAGTTTCCCACTTCTTTTGAGTTTTTTTAATATCTATATTGGAATCCCAACTAATTCAGATTCACGCAGTGTAGGTAAGGCCCGTTAAAAGATTAAGTAGCTCCCCACTAAGATTTTTTTTTGAGGGATTTTCAGAAACCACTATTGTTTAGTGGCTATTAATTTCCTATAGCTACTATATACATAATTACTTCCTATAGATACTATTCAGTTGTTACGGTAGTGTATTCGCGGTGCTGTATTCATGAATACAAGAGGCAAAAAGGCCTAAAATCAGGGCAGTTCAGCTGTACGCACATGTATTCACACGTATTCGCGCTGCTGCATTCATAAATACAACAACAAAAAATGCCTAAAATCAGGGCAGTCTAGCTGTACGCAGATGTATTCACATGTATTTACGCCATGTATTCATGAATACAACAGTAAAAAGTGCCTAAAATCAGCGCAACCCAGCTGTACGCGCATGTATTCATATGTAGTCGCGTCATGTATTAATGAATACAGTAACGACAATCACCTTAAAAATAGGTACGTACAACTATCTAAAAGAGAGAAAAAACATAAAATAACGTATTTCATGCCTCAATGGTAGTATATACCATAAATACTTATTTTACTATAAAATATAAAAGAAATCTATAGAAAATAATACTTAAAATAATTTTGGATTATAATAAATAGGGTGTATATCTTTACTATATGAGGTAAAATTTCCTTTTTTTTTTTTTTTATTCCTAAGACTCAAACTCGAGATCTCTAGTTAAGAGTGAATGAATCAAATCCATCCCACCACAACCTTTGTGGCCAGTTGCTTTCAAACTCGTGGTATTAATAATTAATTTATATATTTAATTCCTAAAGTAAATATCCTAGAACATCTCACTTTCAATTCAATATTTCAATTTTGAACATGATTCATAAATAGCAAGAGGAAAAGAATTTAAATGTCATTTTAACTTTTTTATGGTAAATTTATTTTGCTTTTGAACTGTCATATCTAATTATATTTAACAATATTAGGCTAAATGTAGAAAGGGGGGAGAACTAATTCATTTACAACGTAACGTGAAGATAAAAACGTGTTATCGTCAAAAAAAAAAAAGAATTTTGTATTTGATCTTTGTTTTTTTTTTTTTTCCTGCTGCACAAATGTGTCTGATAATTTGAATGTCATTTTCATCACTCAATTAGTATTATATCCTCCTTTGGATTTTAAACTAGCTGGGATTTTTGTTATATGTGATAATGTGAAGGGGATTTTTAACACAACGGTAAATATTATCGTCGTGTATAATTAGGAGGACACATGTTCAAGTTGCAAGAAATCGTTCTTTGCAAAAAGACAGAGTAGTCCGAATCTTTTTGGAACCTCACCTATAGTATAATCTTAGTGTATCGGACTGCCTTTACGAGTTTTTGTTATATATTATCAAATCTTTTGTTTAATGGTAATTCTTCATCGATAGGCTAATTACTATAAGATGTACTAATTACATTAAGCATTTTTAGTGGACAAATCGTGGCAAATTACATTATTTCTTAACATTGTTGATTAACACTATGAAAATGCAAGTGCATATAAAATACAAGAAGTCCCTTTCTGAAGTCTTGATTATGATAATCACAACCCCCCCTCCAAATGAAAAAATTAGCAATGAAAATACAATTTACTAAATCATAGTAGTTCAGAATTTCAATCGTCTAATTTATTTTTATTTTTTTAACTTTATGGGCATATTTCTATATTATATTATATTATAATCCAAGAACATGAGGTTACATGAACCTGAATGACAATGACCTCCAAAATTAGACTAAATCCAACAATAATGATATCACATTATATTAATCAGACACCACTTCTCATATATAGGAATATAAGTAGCCAAGCTAATCATTTGTAACGTTTACTCATCACTGATCGCTCTTTTAGTTTTTTTTTTTTTTTTGAATCACGCCTTTGTTACGCGGGAATCGTTCTTTCGATTCAGTAGAGCGAGAATCCCCGCCTATTCTTCGGGAGAAATTCAAAAATAGCCAGATTTACAAGTGGTCATTCAAAAATAGTCACAGTTTTAAAAGTAATCGAAATTTAGCCACTTTTCATTTAAGACAAATTTGAACAAAAACACTGTTCAGAATTCGGAAAAATACTCCAGCATAAGTATACTGGTCCAGCACAATATGCTGGAAGTTCATACACAGGTGCTCGAATCTCCAGTATATTATGCTGGAACTTTCTGCGTGTTGGAGTTCCAGTATAATATGCTGGAAGTTCATACACAGGTGCTCGAATCTCCAGTATATTATGCTGGAACTTTCTGCGTGTTGGAGTTCCAGTATAATATGCTGGAAGTTCATACACAGGTGCATCGAACTCCAGTATGTTATGCTGGACCGGTCTCTGTTGCAGCAAAATAGTGGCTATTTTTCAATGACTTGACAAACGCTGACTATTTTGGATTGACCAGTCCGAAAGCTAGCTAGCCCGTGTTATTTTTACCTATTCTTCTAAAAAATAATAAAGACATTGTTACACAAATAGCCGACCAGATTCATTGGTTCTTTTATATACATATTTATTATACATGAATTATATATATCTATATCTATATTAAAAGCACGAAGGCCCTTATTGAATTGTCGTTCGCCTTTTTAATCCTTTAAGAGTATATTTATATTGGACAAAATAGTAATTTTAGTTGTTTTCCTAATATGTAGGTATAGTCATTAATTATTTTTCTAATATTTAGAGACAATCATTTAATTAATAGCCTAATATTTAGGATTTTGATATGAAAAATCATATAATTATCTTTTGTTGTAAATTTTTTTGTTTGAGAGTCTTGACGAGCTTCTTTTTTTTTTTTTTTTTAGGTTTAGTATTGTTTATTTTCTTTTTCTTTTTCTTTTTCAGAACTCCTTTTCTTTGTATAATTTATGTAATTTGATTATACAATGAGCTACAACAATTTATTCTTTCTCTAATCTGTTGGAAAAAATTAATATAATATTTATTATTAATTAAAAAATAAATAAATTGCAATTTATTCTTAAAAACAATTATTATTTTCTATCAATTTGTTAATCTTGTTTGAGTCTTCTAAAATGAACAAGTGAATAACTTTTCAAAAAAAAAAATTCTTAAGTTTTGAAGTATTATATGTGACTGCTGAAAATGAAAAGAAGCATGATAACTTATGAATCTAAAGCGATTGAAATTAAAATTAAAATAAATTTTTAGTTGAATATATTGACCGATGATTGAGAACTTGTGTGAAGATTCATCATTTTAGGAAAAATTAACTTTTGTTTTATCACTCAAACATAATATTTTAATATATTATTTATATAGTATTTTAATATTTTTTTCTTATTGAGATAGTATACACGCGCAAAGCGCGTATCATAACCACTCCGAGCTGCTATGCCTCTCAATCAGCTGGGACCAATGCCAAAATCTGCACAAGAAGTGCAAAGTGTAGTATGAGTAAAATCGACCCCATATACTCTGTAAGTACCGAGCCTAACCTCGACGAAGTAGTGACGAGGCTAAGGTGGGTCACTCACACTACAACCTATACGCAATATATATAATAAACACAGAAAAGGAAGTACAAAATGAAATAAAGCAGTCAATTGAAATAATAGTTACAACTTCAGGAAGTAAGCCAACAACGTTCAGAATTACCAATCCCTAAGTTCAAAAGAAAGTACCGTAAAACTGACACAATCAGGGGAAATAAAATCACATAGGTTGTTATGGCGCGTAACCCGATCCCACTGTACATCGCATAATCCTTCCTTATTTTCTCGTAACAACAATAAACAATGAATATATATATATATATATTCATATATATATATATATATATATATATATATATATATATATATATATATATATTATCAGAATCGTGTGTGTGTGTGTGTGTGTGTGTGTGTGTGTATGTGTATGTGTATTATCAGAATCATAATTCACCCTTATTTCACCAAAATAATCCACCTTTATTACATGTAACGACCTGACCTGTCGTTTTGGGCTCTAGCACGTCGTTCAGCAGTTTGAGGCCATGAGCAGCTTCACTTCAGGTATTATGACTTGTACGCTTGGTCGGAATTGAATTTCGGAAAGTTCAGAGTTGATTTGGGAAGAGAATTCTCATTTCGAAAGTTTTAAGTTGGAAGAATCGACTAAGGTTGGATCCTTTAGTAAACGAACTCGCAATCGGGATTTGAAGGTTCCAGCAAGTTTGTATAATGATTTTGGACTTGACCGTATGTTCGGATCGAGTTTTGGATGATTCGTGAGTGTTTCAACGTCTATTGTGGAAGTTGGCATTTTGGAAGAAATTCATGAATTTGGGTTGAAGTGCATTTCAGTGTTATCAATGTCCGTTTGGGATTCCAAGTCAGGGAGTAGCCCCGAATGGTGATTCTGGTATTGAGAGCGCGATCAGAAGTAAATTCGTAGGTTCGTAGGTCATTTTGGAGTCATTTGGCTAAAGTTAGAAATCTGAAGGTTTTTGAGAAGTTTGACCGGAAGTGGACTTTTCGATATCGGGGTCGGATTTTGATTCTGAAAGTTGGAGTAGGTCCTCAATGTCAAATGTGACTTGTGTGCAAAATTTGAGGTCAGTTGGACGTGATTTGATAGGTTTCGGCATCGAATGTCGAAGTTGGAAGTTCTAAAGTTCATTAAGCTTGAATTTAAGTGCGATTCATAATTTTGGCGTTGTTTGATGTGATTTGAGGCCCCGAGCAGGTCTGTATAATGTTTTGGAACTGGTTGGTGTGATTGGACGGGGCCCCGGGGGTCTCAAGTGGATTCCGGATGGCCAACGGGTCGAATTTGGCCTTATAGAGGTGCTGCGGCTGCTTGTCTTCTGGAGTAACCGCACCTGCGAGGTTTTGGCCGCAGGTGCGGAGCCGCAGAAGCGGCCTAGGAGTCGCAGAAGCAGCCTAGGAGTCGCAGAAGCGGACAGGAGCGCAGGTGCTAGGGAAGATTCGCACCTGCGAAGGCGTAAATATGAAAAAAAAGGCGTAGGTGCGGAGTCATCTAGGCTGGAAGAATGCGCAGGTGCGAGGCTTTGGTCGCACCTGCGAGACCGCTGATGCGACAAAGAGGCCGCATGTGTAGAATTCAGGCTGGGAAGAATACTTTTAAGTGGGGTTTGGATTCATTTCACCCATCTTTCATCTTTGGTTGGGCGATTTTTGGAGCCTTTGAAGAGGGTTAATCATCAAACATGAGATAAGTTAATCCCACCTCTTGTAAGTGAAATACATAGTTTTATTGTGGATTCAAGCATGAGAATTAGTAGAATTTGGGATTTTGAAGTAAAACCTAAAAATGTATATTTTTTGATTTTTGCCACGAATTTGGGCATGGAATTGAGAACAAATTATAGATTTGAGTTCGTAATATTATGGGTAATGTTTATCTTCAAAAAAATTCAGAATTCGGGCACGTGGGCCCGAGGGTGATTTTTATCGACTTTTCGATTGGGTTAGGAATTGTTGTAAATTAGATTATAATGAGTAATTGAGTGTATATTAATGAGTATGCGTAATTATTGGCTAGTTTTTGGGCATTATGCATTGAATTGAGTCAGCGGAAGGGATTGGAAGACAATTATGGAATTTCAGAGCGAGGTAAGTCTCTTTTCTAACCTTGTAAGAGAGAATTGTCCCCAGAGGTGAAATAATTAATTATGTACTACTGTTTGTGAGGGGGGGGGGGTACGTACACACGAGGTGACGAGAGTCCATGCGTTGCTACTATAATGCTTAAGTCCGGATAGTCTAGGATCCAAAAGTATGCTTACTTGCCATAGTTGTAACTTTATTGTCAATTTAAAATTTTAAAATCATATCGAACTTGGAAAATTAATTTCAAAAATTAAACATTATTTTCTTAACCGTTAAAGGAGAAATTTGTAAATTTCATGCGTAATTGTTTTCATGGTGAAGTCTTGATTGACTGTTTGAATGTGTGTATCTATGAGTACCTGCGTCACATGTATGATTCGCGAGTGGGGTAACTCTTTATTTATATGTAACTGCTTCGCAATTATATTCCGCGAGCGAAGTGATCCTTTCCACTACTCTCATAGGAGCGGGCCGTTCACCTCGGTAGGTTAATAGATGCATCTATGGTTTGCACCGTTCGATCCTTCGGCAGTGCACATTTTATTATTTTATTGGATCGGATCATACGTCCCTGGCATGATTTGCGCATGCTTGTATTGCTGCCGAAGCAAATTTATGAGTAATGATATTTCTTCCTTGGCTTGAGAGGAGTTTTAAAATGATGAAATATGAACTTTTGTAAAATCTCTTATCATTAAAGGAATTGTTTACCTGCTTCCTGTTTATCGAGTTTGAAATTACCTTATAAAATTCATACTTGTGCACATTTTGGTACTTCAATATTTGGACCAATAGTAAGCGTCGAAGTTGACCTCTTGTCACTACCTCTACGAGGTTAGGCGAGATACTTAGTGGGTACACATTTTTGTACTCATACTACACTTGCTGTGCATTTTGTTGCACAGGCACATATATGTCTAGTGGCCCAGTTTGCGCAGCGGCATGGGTGATACGGAGACTTAGGTGAGCTGCACCTCTCGGAATGACCGTAGCCAGCAGAGTCTCCTTCAGAGTATTGTATTGTATTTTGTCTACTGTCCAATTGTATTCCGGATAATTATTGTATTACATTTTGTTTTTTTCTAGAAATTGCTCATGCACTTGTGACACCGGATTCTGGGAGGTATATGGGATTAGTTAGTATTGAAAAGTGGTTTAAGACATTTTTCTTTACTCGGTGAAGTTCATTATTTATCGTTAAATGTAAGGAAAAGAAATGATTTCAAAAATATTAAAATGAGAATTTAATTAACTATTTAATGTTGGCTTGCCTGACAGTGGTGTCCGGAGCCATCACGACCTTTAATGGATTTTGGGTCGGGACATTACACATGTTGCGGCGTGCAACCCGATCCCACCGTACAGTATAGATTCACCCTTATTCCACCATATCATTCCACCCTTATTTCACCTGTTGCGGCATGAAACCCAATCCCACCATATCAATACTAAGTACTCAATATGCACAGTAAAATTTACAATTTAAATCACGGGAAGCCTTTACAATCTTTACTACCAAACTGAACCAAATAGAAAACCTTGTACAATATGAGAATCTACATATGTAATGCTACACAGCGAGACCATTCCAGAAATTTATGACTAGAAGGTGCAAATAACCAACTCGCGCAAATAGCAGAAAATCATGAAACTATGAAAAGATTTAATATCATAAACATGAGAAAACATTGATTTACAGGAGAAAACATTTCACACCTTTGTTACGCGAGAATCCCCTTTTTAGGAAGGGCTATTTTTCTAAGAAATAATAAAGACGTTGTTACACCAATAGCCGACCAGATTCAATGGTTATTATATATACATATTTATTATACGTGAATTATATATGTTTATATACTATATTAAAAGTACGAAGGCCCTTACAGAAATATCGTTCGCCTTTTTTACCCTTTAAAAATATATTTTATATGGGACAAATTTGTAATTTATGTTATTTTTTTTAATATTTTGGAATTAAAAATCAACTAAAATATTACTTATTAAATTATTCCTTATGAGAATTAAATAAGAAATCCTAATATTTAGGACATTAAAGTTAATTGAACTTTTACTTTATATAAATATTTAAAAGAAAATGAAAAAACCATCGACAATCTAAAAATATGAACTAAAACACAAAATAATGTAAAAGCATAAATGTAAGAAAATCTATATCTTTCTTTTTCCAACAATAAAACTCCACGATAACTTTTGTGTTGTTTGTCCTAATATTTTAGTCGTATAAGGTCAAGTTTTACCTATTTATGTTCTTTCATGCCAAACTATTTGTCATTCTTAATTTTAAATGGATAAGTAATTTATTTACAAGTTTGGTTACTACATTATACTTTTCTATTTTTAAAGTATACTCCGGAAAATATTTATACGATTTTATTGTTGCCATCAGCATTGGAAAAAGTAATCATTGCTAGGAAAAAATAGTAATTATTTATTTGTGATAAAAAAAATTAATAATCATTTTTTGGGAAAGGAAAAAGAGGATAGCAAAAAATTTAAATGAAAAAAAATTAGAAATGTTATAAAATGAATATTATAATTATAAACTAAATGATCAAAAGAGAAGAGACAAAAATAGATAAGAGATGTAGAGAGGAGGAGAGCAATATTCTTACTTCCTCAAAGTACTCTACACAGAGGTCAAGACTTACCTTTCCGTCATGAATCAAGTGCCTTCACATCACACACGAGAGTAGTTCCACAAGAATAATATTAAGAACAAGTAGGAACTCAAAGAGAAAGAATTCACTCACTCTCGGAAAGAATATTCATATGCCACAAAGATGCACCATAGGCTTGCCCGTAGTGTAATACTCTACTAATCGAGCCCATTCAGTCTAAGATCAATTAGGTCTTCATTTGGTTGTAATGTAGGCTAAGAGACGAGTAGGATCTATTTAGATATAGTGACTAACCTCCCTAATCACTTTTAATACATTTACTTTCGCTTTCAGACCATATTTATGCCAGGACAGACATTCCACCACACTTTTCTTTATATTACCCCAAAATTTACTTAGGTGCAATTATATCACTTCACCACTTATCAAGGACTGCATTTATTCATTGTCCTTTTCTTTCTCTTTTTTTTTTCAAGTGGCGCTCATTCTTTCATTTTTTCAAAACTTTGCACCTTTCTTTCTATTTCTTTGATTCCACTCAAAAACCAAACCACCACCCCACACTTTGACTTTTACATGTCCTCTAACAATTCAAGTGCTCATGAGAGGTAAAGGGTTCAAACAGATGGCCATTCAAACAATTGGGTAAGGTTATTAATGTGGTTGCCAAAGAAATAGGCTTATAAGCTCAAAGGGGTCAATATGATAGATTACAATCAGGTGGGTATACTTTATATCTGTCTTAACAAAGAAATTCCTATATCACTTCTAAAACTAAATGAAGCTACTATTTCGCTTTGCAAACATACATGGCAAGTTCTAGGCATCGAATGTGGAGCATAGAATACAATGCAATACACCTTACACACATATGGTACATGACTCACTCCAGATTGGTTTATCAAGACACTCTCACTGAGTTTTCAAGTTAGTTACAACATACAAATTTAAGGCACTCCACAAGAATCAACAACTGAGTCTAAGCATCACATTCTAGGGTCTTTTGTGTTCGGGTGTAACAATAATAAGGGATGCTTTTCCTATTTTATCTCATCGCCCAAAAACACCTAACAACTAAAAAAACAAAATAATAAAAAACTAACTACACCTACTTCAAGAAAAACCCTTGGAAAAGAACCGCGGTCAAAAGAAAAACCAAGGGGGAGTTTCTACACTACCTACAACAAAACAAAATCTTTTTGGTATTTTCTTTAGACTAACTTCCCTCAAGAAAACTGCCCAAGAGATCCGTCGTCAGGAAGAGTCCACTATATATATATATATATATATATATATTTCTTTTTATGGTCGACTTGGACCCTCTAGAACCCCATCGAAAAGGGATCCGTCGGGCCAAGATGACTTAATTAATTATACTACTACTAAAAATCACAAAAAAGAACAAAAGCAACAAAACTAAAAAGAAAATAAAAGCAAAAATTAATAATTAGTTCCTACATATGTACATATACAAGGGAGAATTCCCCCACCCCACACTTAAGATGAAGACATGTCCTCATGGCAAAAAAAATAACCAAAGAGAGGTAAGGGGACTTCCCTAAAAGCTTGATCCTGGTCAGAGACTATCCCTGGGTTCAGGTGACATGCACGACCCAGGGCACGTAGCCAGCCCATGATCTTCTTTTCTGATTTGGACTGTTGGGTGGCTAGCGCATCAACTCTCCACCCCAATTCAGTAACTGAGGTCCTTAAACCAGCCACCTCCTGCTCCAGGTGGTCCATTCTCTGTCCCCGACTAGCCCTAGACGGGCCTGCAACCTCGACAGCCTGCTCCTGAGTGGACTATGCCTCCTCCTCATCTTCTTGCTCATCATCCTCATCAAAATCATTCTCCACCTCATCATCATCAACTACCATCGCTTCCTTTCTAATAGTAACCCTGTCAGCTCGGAAGGCGTACGCCGTTGGCACTTTGCCATCCACCACCAAGTTTCCTGATACCCCAGCTGCAAGGCACAATCGAGTGACAAGAAATGGGAAAAAGAAGCCATACCTCTGAACTTTACTGCGGACGAACATCTCCGCATGCATGAGCCTGGCCACGTCAAAGTCGCGGCCCGTCATGAAGCACCAAATCAAACACCCACAGGGAATGTTCACCTCCAAGGTGTTGTGGGATGGGATTAAGCGTTTGTTGATCAGGTGGAGCCAACATTTTGCTTCAAAGGTGATGTCTGAAGAGTGAAACTTATTCCCATACTTGTACCACTTATATCTACGCCCGAGTCACAAATGGTTGGGAGGAACGCTTCCCACTGAGTATAGCGTCGACCATATGCCTCATAGCCATCCTCGTACCTATCCACGGGGCCTGGGAGCCGGTAAATCGTTCGAATGGCCTCCACAGAGGCGTTCACCGGCGTGTTCCTTACTGTTACCACATGATTCTTGTGCTCTGGTCAGTTTGCATAAAACTCCCTCCCTATCATTACATTAGCCTCATCGGGCTCCTCAAAGAACACATCTAATCTCCTCCGCAACAACTCATCATACATCCTTTAGCAGTTACGCCGGAGTGATTCCGTATCTATGCCACGTTCAGATATGGCCGTCTTCGATTCCTTCGCAACAAGCCTGTCCTGGGCCTTAGCTGATACAAATTTGTTTCTATTAAAAGGCCTAGTGTCAGGTGCTCCTCTTGCTCTTCTGCTAGAGGAAGGACTTGCTTGTCTGCCGGAGGAAGATCCGGTGGCTTGACGCTTCCGAGAGGGTGCCATTGTACCTACAATAAGGACATTATTAGTGCAGCACAATGAAGTGACCAAACTGTGGTTACTTAGACTTCACCTTAATTGGTCACAATAATTTCCCTTTAGTGGGGAATTTATACAAACACTTGGTGGGCATTATTCACTGGAGCCCCCAATTAATCAAGTTGAAACTCCAATCACCACCATAATTTTCCAAACTTCACCCAACTAAATCAAGGCATACAACACCCCCAAATACCATCACCCATAAGTACTACACATACACTACCAATTAATTCTACTAAACAAGAAGAAAAACTACTACTTTCAATAGTGGAAAAAGAAAAAGCTACAAAAATAAAAAAATTTAGTAAATAAAACACATACCTGTGTGTTAAAGGAGTGAGAAGTGCATAATTGGGTTATGGTTGGAGTAAGCAAGAGAATTTGGGCGTGTGAGGACTTGGGTATGGGTGGGAAAAGTATTCTTAGAAGAAGAAGAGTAGTTGAAGAAGAAGAAGGGCTTTAGGAGAAGTGGGGGGAAGTGTAACGGGCGTGGGAGACGTGGGGGAGGTGGGTTAGGTTTGGGTAATTAGAAAAATTAATGGCCAAATAAAATAATACAAAACTTACATGGTCCGCGACAGGAATAACGCGGTCAGTAACGCGACCATAGCGCGACCACAATAATGGAGCACAAAAGTTGGCCACAAGCACGGTCACTTGCGCGCCCGTGCTAGTGGTGTTGAGATGAGACAAAAAATTATGCCATATGCGTGGCCACTAGTGCGCCCGCGCTAGTGGCTTTGGGACGAGGCAGTGCACTAGGCCATTAGCGCGACCACTAGCGAGGTCGCGCTACCCCAGGCCTCAAAATACTTCACTTTTTTTTCCTGACTTTTTCCTTGGAGCGGCTTGAGTCTACCCTCGCCCCCGCACACCTGCATATGTTAGTACTTACAATAATTCAACTACTCATCCGCTACACTATAAACATTACACATTGGGTTGCCTCCCAACCAGCGCCTTAGTTAATGTCGTAGCATGCCAATTACAACAAATCAATAGGTTGCCTCCCATGAAGCGCTTGATTTAACGTCGCGACACGACGCAAAATGAGCGCATTTAAGGCTCGCTCGACCTCTGAGGTTCAGTAAGATGCATCACAGACAATTCCTTGTTCTCGTACATACCCACATACAGTTTCAATCTATGCCCATTAACTCTGAAGGTGTAGGAATCTTTTTTCAGAAGCAATCTCTACAGCACTTGAGGGAAACACTTCGACCACACGAAATGGTCCAGACCATCGGGACTTGAGTTTACCAGGAAATAGTCTCAGTCTTGAGTTATAGAGCAACACCATATCTCCGGGTTTGAAGTTTCGATCCACAATGTTCTTATCGTGTAACCTCTTCATTCTTTCCTTGTACAACCTCATGCTTTCAAAGGCAAGATACCTGAATTCATCTAGCTCATGTAGTTCGGTGACTCGACTTGTGCCCGCAGCATCAAGATTCATATTTAACTGTTTCAGTGCCCACCAAGCTTGATGTTCCAGTTATACCGGCAGGTGACAGGCCTTCCCGAACACCAACTTGTACGGTGACATACCAATTGGCATTTTGAATGGAGTTCTGTAGGCACAGAGTGCGTCATCCAACTTTTTTGCCCAATCAGTTCTTGTGGCGTTCACAGTTTTAGTCAGCACACTCTTTATTTCTCGATTTGAGTACTCAACATGTTCACTTGTCTGAGGGTGATATGGGGTTTCCACCTTATGGCGCACATCGTACTTTGCTAACAGCTTCTTGAAGGCACAATTGCAGGAATGGGTGCCTCCGCCACTGATGATAGCCCTTGGGATCCCAAAGCGGGGGAATATATTCTTCTTCAAGAACCTCACCACCACTCGTGCATGATTGGTGGGGAGTGCTACAGCTTCCACCCATTTGGACACATAGTCTACAACAGCAAGTATGTACTTATTGCCATAGGAGCTGACAAAGGGACCCATGAAGTCAATCCCCCATACATCAAAAACCTCAACCTCTTGAATCGGGTTCATGGGAATCTCATGAAGACGGGATATGTTCCCTATCCGTTGACATTCATCACAGCCCTTCACCCATTGGTGTGCATTTTTGAACACAGTTGGCTAGTAGAATCCGGCCTCTAGAACTTTAGCCGCTGTTCTGACTCCTCCAAAATGCCCTCCATACGCTGATGCGTGGCATGCCTGCAAAAGAGAAAATTCCTCTATCTCGGGGCCGCACCTACAGATCATATTGTCAATACAAATTCTAAACAAGTAAGGTTCATCCCAATAATAATTGTGGCAGTCACGATAAAACTTTTTCTTTTGAACAAATGAGATTTCATAGGGCTTTATACCACTTACCAGGTAATTTGCAATGTTTGCATACCATTGCACTTCCTCCATGCTTGTGGCGAGTAGTTTCTCGTCTGGAAAGGTTTCTAGAATATCCTCTGCTTCCACTGCATTTTCAGCTCCTTCAAGTGGTGACAGATGATCAACGACTTAATTGTCCGTTCGCTGATTCGTAGCAGCACCCAACGAATCATGCGTGGCTTGGGTTCTTTCTTCTCAATCAAATACCTGAGGGCAGCATGGTTAGTGTAATCAATCACCTTCGAGCCGATCAGGTATGATCTGAACTTGTCGAAAGCAAACACCATTGCCAACATCTCTTTTTCGGTCATAGTGTAGTTTAGTTAAGCTCCACTCAATGTCCTATTCACGTAGTAAATTGGGTGCATTATTGTTTTCTTTCGCTGTCCCAGCACTGCTCCCACTGTGTAGTCACTGGCATCACACATGAGCTTAAATGGTTTCTCCTAGTCGGGGGAAACAATGATTGGTGCCGTGACTAACCTGTTTTTAAGCTCCTCAAAAGCTACCCTGCAATCATTAGAAAACACAAAAGGGTTATCTTTTTCGAGCAACTTACCCAAGGGGTTGGCGATTTTGGAGAAATATCTGATGAAACGCCGGTAAAACCCGGCATGCCCAAGGAAGCCCCTTATTGCTTTAACCGATGTGGGAGCTTTTCTATAACATCAAATTTAGCACGATCCACCTCAATTCCTTTGCTTGACACCAAGTGCCCCAAGACTATCCCCTCTTGTACCATGAAATGACACTTCTCCCAATTAAGCACAAGGTTCGTCTCAATACACCGTTTCAGCACTCGGGCCAGATTTGCTGGGCACTCATCGAATGAATTTCCCACCACTAAGAAATCATCCATGAACACCTCCATTATATCCTCGACCATGTCAGTGAATATGGCCATCATACACCTTGGAAATGTGGCGGGTGCATTGCATAAGCCAAAGTGCATCCTTCTTAAGGCAAAAATCCCATAAGGACATGTGAATGAGGTCTTTTCTCTGTCTTTCAGGGCAATGGAAATTTGGTTGTACCCCGAGTACCCATCCAGAAAACAAAAGTGAGACCTCTCTGCCAGTCTGTCTAGCATCTGATCGATGAAGGAATGTGGGCGTGATCTTTCCAGGTCCTAGATTCAACTTTTTGTAGTCCATGTAAATTCTCCAGCCCGTGAAGGTTCTTGTAGATATCAGCTCATTGTTGTCATTTTTTACAACCGTCATGCCACCCTTCTTAGGAACACATTGCACCGGGCTAACCCAGTTGCTGTCAAAGATGGGGAGAATGATTCCCGCATCCAACCACTTTATAATTTCCTTCTTCATCACTTCCTTCATGTTTGGGTTCAGCCACCTTTGGTGTTCCCTGGAAGGTTTGTGCCCCTCTTCCAGCAGAATATTTTTGCATACAGTATGTCAGGCTGATCCCCTTTATGTCTGCCATGATCCACCCAATGGCAGTATTACACTTTGTGAGTAATTATAAGAGCTGTTTTGCTTGCACATCTAACAAACTGGATGAGATAATAACAAGTAAAGTAGAGTTGGGTCCTAGAAACGCGTACCTGAGATGGGCTGGCAATGGCTTCAATTCCAGCTTTGGCGGTTCTTCAACCGACAGCTTGGCTGGAGGAGACTCTCTCTTTTGTAAGTGTAGGGGTTTGAATTCCAGTGACCCCGGCCACACACCTTTTCCATCAAGAGCCAACACCCATTCTGCCAATTCCTCCCCATTTACCTTATCCAAATTCATCAAACATGCAGCAAGGGGGTCCTCAATAGTCAAAGACTCATCATCTTCCTCCAGTATCACATCCACGACATCAATAAGAGAATAATTGGTGAATTCACTTGGTCGCCTCATGAATTTTTGCACATTGAATGTGATTTCCTCGTCGTTCAACCTCATCTTGAGCTCCCCAGTTTCACAATCAAAGAGGGCTCGCCCTGTGGCCAAGAATGGCTTTTCTAAAATTATGGTAATATCCTCATCCACTCTGCAGTTCAGTATCAAAAATCTGCAGGGAACACAAACTTCCCTACCTGCACCAATACGTCATCAAGAATGCCTGATGGTCTTTTTACCGTCCTGTCTGCCAGCTGCAACAATATAGAGGTCGGTCTAGCTCTACCAATCCCCAACCTCTTGTAGATGTCTAGGGGCATAAGATTAATGCTGGCCCCTAAATCACAAAGTACCTTGGCAAAGGCAAAGGCAAAGTTACCAATGGTGCAGGGAATGGTGAAACTCCCTCGATCAGACAGCTTTTCTGCTATTTGTCGGGTTACAACAACACTACAGGTCTGAGTAAGAGTCACTGTGGCCAAGTCTTGGAAGTTGAATTTTTGGGACATCAAGTCTTTCATCATTTTGGCATAACCAGGCATCTCCTTCAGAGCATCAATCAAAGGAATATTTACCTGTATTTGTTTCAACATATCCAAGAACTTTTTATATTGCTCATCTTTCTGGTACTTGGCCAGCCTCTGTGGGAATGGTGCTGGAGGTCTCTTCTTCCCAGTGATTTGGGATTTTTCTTTGTCAGACACTACCTCTATCACCGGTTCCTGGGCTGTCTGAGCTTCTTTTTTAGCCTTAACTTACGTGCTGGGTTCTCCCTGGGCAGGTTGCATTGTCATCTCAGTCAGTTTTGTTGAATCATCAATTTCAATGGGCACTAGTAGTGGTGTCTCAGCCTGTCTGCTTTCTCGAGCTCTTTCCTGCTCCAAGTCTAAGTCCTTCCATTTCGTAGACTCACCGCCATCAGCTGCTTTGGACCCTGATATTTAGGATTTACCTGAGTGTCTGCAGGCAATGTCCTAAGAGGACTATTATTCAAAGACATCGAGATCTGGCCCATTTGCACTTCAATATTTTTATAGCTGAATCATGTGCATCTACTCTCTCACTTATTTTTGCAGTTGACCCAATAACCTTCTACATCATTGCTTCAAGTCTGGAAAACCCATCTTCTTATCTCCCACCATGTTGTTGCTGAGGGGGGTGATAAGCCAGTTGCTGATTTTGATTCTGATTATTGTACCCCTGTGGCCTTTGGTACGGCTCCACATTACCATGAGGTCGCATGGCTTCCATGTTTCCACTGTTGTGCTGCTGCTGAACTGGCCTATATGGTTGATTTTGTTGGCCCCAATTTTTTCCACCCTATCGCTGGCCCCCATAATTTGACACATAGTTCATATTTTCAGGGTAGTGATGATGATCACACTCAGCATGCCACTGATTACCAAGTGGATGACTAATGCAAGATGTGCATAAGCCCCAATTGGTTGTATCCACAATATGTACCTGCTACTTTTTCCGTGACTCTTCTACCTTTTTAGTGACTATGCTTATTTGTGTCATTAAAGTGGCCATATTTTCAGCAAGAGTGTTGGATGGATCTAAGGCCACTGAGTGAACTACTGGAGTGATGGGTGCATTCCTGGTTGTCCACCCCGAATTCTGTGCCATTTTATCAAGCAGAATCTGGCTTTCTCTCCATGATTTTCTCAAGAATGCTCCACAAGCTGAAGCATCAACATTTGCCTTCACACTATCTGCCAGACCCATGTAAAACCGCTACCCCAACATCTGCTCTGGAATACCGTGATGCGGACATATAACCAACATTCCTTTAAATCGTTCCCATGTTTCCTGCAATGTTTCCATTGGTTCCTGTCACTAAGAATGGAAACAACAACAACTTTATTGCTTCCTAAGTTACGTTTGGCATGCACCTGTACAACCAAGTTAGCAAACGTTAAAATTTCAATGTATAGATAAAAATTGAAGAAAATTGAATACACTTAAGAATTTTGTATTTCTTCCAACTGTAATTGATAACATCGTTAAGTTCCTTGGCAACGACACCAAAATTTGATCTCGCCCAACTATGTCTTATAAAAAGACTAAGCAGATATTGCAAATATAATCTGAGTATTTCGCCCAGAGTCGAATCCCACAGGGAATTAACTTATCAATTATCATTGTTAGACTCACTCGATTATTCGTAATCAACTTCCCAAAGATTATGCATATCAATTGTTGGTGTTTCTACTAACTAAAATTGAATGAAATTAATTAAACTAGAATATAACTATTGCTGGGTTGTAAACAAATGCAAGAAAGATCTAAGGTTATGGTTTCCCCTGTTGATGGAATCCCTTCTTGTATATTTCATATAGTTTGGACTAATTATATCTATCAATCATGAGAACTCTTGTTACCGTAAATCTCTCCCGAGTAATTACGATAATTTACTAGACGCACTCTCCCGAGTTACACTAGCCATCTTTTATTATAGCTCACTTTAGATTGCACCCAAGGTATCGTTATCCCTAATCCAACCTTTAAATCCTAGGTTATGGAACCCTCCTATACTTTGGGAGTGGTTTTGTTCAACAACTATCTAAATATGCACTCTCTCCCGAGTATATTACACACTAAATAGGCACAACTAATTGAGGGCCCTTCAATCAACTACAACAAGAACTTAGTTGAACAAATAGAGATTAAAACCAAGCAAACTATATTAATATAACAAGATATTCATCCTCAACAGGTTCCACCAAAACATTAGACTAATTAAGTTATCTACTCATAATTGTGCTAAAAACAACAATAGAAGAATTCATCAATAATGATAAAAACACAAGGAAGGAAGATGAGATTTGATGCCCAATTGTCCTCCTTGCCTCTTGCCTTTGCTTTCTTTGAACAAGACTTTAAACCTTGATAATCCTATATTTTGGGAGAGTTGAACCTTATATAGGTTAAGTGGAATTGTCCCAAGCTTCCAATTTTACGCCTGAAAATAACGTGTGCGAACTGGACTAGCGCGGCCGCACTAGTAAACGTGCTACTGGCCGCGCTAATGGCTAAGTGTATTGCCTCTGATCGCTGGGCTAGCACGGTCGCTCTACTGGGCGCGTTAATGGGAATTCATTCTGCCTCAAGCACCTGGACTAGCGCGGCTGCGCTAGTGGCCGCGCTATGGCCGCGCTAGTGGACCAGTAGTCTGCCTTAGCGATTTTCTTCCTTCTTTTCCCACGCTAGAGACTCCAAGGAGCCTTTCTCCTTAAACTTGGATCCAAACACCATCCTAGGTCCTCATAAGCACACTTTGCTCCCGCGAAACATAAAATCCACAAAAAGAGCCATTTTAACATCATTTAACATTCCTAAGACAGTGAAAGATCATTAAGTTGGAGTATAAATATACGCTAAACTACGTGTATTTAGCCTATTATCACTAAACCATGTACTTAACTTGTAATGAGTGGGAACAACTTACCTTGAGATACTTGAAGAATGTCTCCCCTTGAAGCTCTCCAAAATCGCCCTCACCAAATGAAAAATGGGAGTAAAACGGACAATTTCCTGATTTTAAAAAGAACACACTGCCTCCAGCCTTTCCCCACCTGCAGTAACTTGACCGTTTCTGCGGTTCCGCAGGTGCGGCCCCACCACCGCATCTTTGGTCCTTCACCAGGCCCCCTTTTTCCGCTTCTGCACTTCTCCTTCTGCGGGTGCGGTCCCTCTTCTGCTGCAAAATGATCGCATCTATGGTCCCAGCCTAGCCCAACCACTTCTATACTGCGGCACCAAGGCCGCTTCTGCGGCTCCGTACTTGCGTCCAAGACTTCGCAGGTGCGGTTACACCAGATGACAGCAGGCTTCAGCTCTATCTCCCAACTCCAATCTGATCCATTAACCACCCGGAATCCACCCGAGGCTCCCGGGATCCCGTCCAATCATACCAATCAATTCCAAAACACATTACGAAGTTAGTCGAGCCTTCAAAGCACATCAAACGACGCCAAAACCATGAATCACACTCCAATTTTGAGCTTTATGAACTTTACAACTCCAACTTCTTCATTCGATGCCGAAACCTATCAAATCACGTTCGATTGACCCCAAATTTGTCACACAAGTCATCTTTGACATTACAGACATACTCCAACTTCCGGAATCAAAATCCAACCCCGATATCAAAAAGTCCACTTTCGGTCAAACTTCCCAAAAACTCTTCAAATTTCTAACTTTAGCCAAATGACTCCAAAACGACCTACGGACCTTCGAATTCACTTCCGATCATGCTCCCAATAACAGAATCACCATACGGAGCTATTCCCATATACAAAATCCCAAATGGACATCGATAACACTAAAATGTACTTCAATCCAAATTTATGAATTTCTTCCAAAATGTCAACTTTCACAATAGACGCCGGAATGCTCCCGAGTCATCCAAAACCCGATCCGAACATACGTCCAAGTCCAAAATCATCATACGAACCTGCTGGAACCTTCAAATCTCGATTCCGAGGTCGTTTACTAAAAAATCCAACATTAGTCAATTGTTCCAGCTTAAAGCTTCCGAAACGAGAATTCTCTTCACAAATCAACTCCAAAAACTCCCAGATTTCAATTCCGACCATGCGTAAGTGTCATAATACCTGAGGTGAAGCTGCTCAAGGCCTCAAACTGCCAAACGATGTGCTAGAGCTCAAAACGGCCGGTCATGACGTTACATTCTCTCCCACCTAAACATACGTTCGTCCTCGAACGTGCTAAGAACTGCGTTGGAGTTGTCAAAAATCACTATTTAACACTTCGTTCACCTACCCATGCTACCACAACTCAGTTGAGCATATCTGCTCGAACAAATCTGGAGATTCTCCCCTCTAACTTAGCCAAAAGCCTTAGAGCAAAATTCCAACACCCAGAATTCTCTACCAGACCCGTTTCCAACGTACAAACACTGTATCAATCACCACACGATGCACCGATACAAGATTGCATACCTATGCTGAATTCACACTATGCGATGCATACTCACATGACCATAATAACACCCTCTGATAACAATAGTCGAAATTCCACGAATCTGATGCTCCCAACGCACCCCATGACATATATAAATCTTGTTCTAACCCTTTGCAATGCCGCCACGACGGAATATATGTGTAGAATTTCATAACCAACTGCCGCGTCAACAAATCATTAAGTCTATACCCCTAACAATAGCCATAACCTCATGCTGAATCAAATAATGGCATTTGCTCTTTAATACACTTCATATAATCTGATTGCACTGATCCTAGATCCAAAAATCTTGTCTCACCTAGTACGAACTGCTCAGGCAGTAAGCCAACCCAGACATGACTAAAAGTCTCATATGACGCCATAATGTGCCAATAGGCCACAAACTCGAACGTGATACTTAAGGAAAACGAACTCTGGAAGGGACCACTCAACCAATACACTAATATGAACTTCCTCAGAAAATGGGAAACAAAACACACAAAAATAGAATGTAGAGAACCGTACTCAACATCACCTGTTGCGGCATGCAACCCAATCCAAATAACATAAAATTCACATAAGGAGTAACACACCGAGCTAAATGGCTCATTACTACGAACTACTGAATATCGGTCACAAGAAATGCTAGGTGCACAATACCATCCCTGGGGAGACATATAGCGCCATAAGCTACAAAACTCAAGCACAACTGAGGTGTGATATATGATCTGAATCTCAAGAGCCATCCTGCCCACATAACACCATCGCTATGCGAAACCTTAGTACATAAGAAAATTATCAAGCCGTTTCACAACTCACACGGAATGACATAGTATTACATGAAACGGCAGACGCCAAAATGACATCCAACGTTCTAATACTCCTCTATGAGGAGCGCCATACTGAAATGAACACATCTGGCCTAATATAGAGCCCATATTCATATTTAAATCCATTCACAGACCTCAAGCCGATTCTGATTTCACCATACTAGGCTAATAACCTTTCAAGGGTTCATAATAACCTCTTTTTTCCCATAACGCACAAGAACAACCATCATAACCGGAACAAACTTCCACAATCCACAACCAAATAAACCGAGCGCCCTCCAAGCATAAATTCTCAAATAAGCGATATTACCACATTCTTCATACTTGGTTTAAATCTTCAATAAATGGAGTGACTATAATGTCACACTTTTATAATCTTCCCGTGAGATATGCTTCCACGACCTTCTGCACAAGGTAACAAGTCCGCACATCCATACCACCGGCCGTACTAACACTGTAAAGAAAATCAAGAATACATAACCAATTTGCAAAGCCTCTTTCACAAAGCACAAATCTCAGGTGACACCGAAGACAATACCAGCTTACTTTAAACATTCAAATCCCTTTCCTGCTCGTCCGAGCTCGTGACATCCTTGCCAACACCGAACCGCAACCCTGATCCTCACTTTTAAATTTCATACAGCTCACAACACCTAACATGCCAATATGCGATAGTACAAGAATTTCATCATAACTCCTGAACCACTATTAGGGTGAACACTTCATCACATAGAAATTTTTTACCTAACTCATTCCAAGATAACCATAACAACACGCGAGTAAATTCTCATAACCGTAGAACCTTCAAATCCTCAAGTAGTGGTCTAAACCACCATAACCCTTCCGGGATCCGCCTTCACACAATAGGTCAAAATACTTGGATATTTCCAAATAAAATCGATTACGGCGATCGTCAAGCCTCACGCATATCGCCACAAATCACATGCATAATCTAATCATGCTGGAGGTACTGATCACCGCCACCATCATGCTAATTCAACCATGGCTAACAGACGTAGCTTCTTCTAACTTATCCTTAACTTGACTTAGAAATAACGACAACTCCAGTCAACACATAACAACTAAATTCGCACTCATCCTGATTAACCCCATTCCACGAGACCACATTGTCTCCAAACCGATGAACCATTTCATACCATCCTTGCACACACATTCGCATCTTCTACTAGTACACCCATTCTGATAATTTCTCTACTAATCCGAAGTCATTTTCTCTTCTTTTTTCCCCTTCAAATGCTATTCTACAAGTCAAAAATATCATAGAACATTTCGTACCTCATATCATAATCCTCTACAAAATCTCAATTCTTAACCATACCGTGGCTTTGAAATCCTTAAGCACCATATTTTAACCTTTGAATTCACTAGGACTGTTGTTGAGAGTCACCCACTCTATCTTGGTCCCGAATATAATCAACTCCAAGGCCCCGCTGGCACATGAACACCCATCTTAATAAAGCACCCGACTGAATAACTTCCCTTGTAAATAACCTCTGTATGAAGCATAGATCTTGAATTTTCCCAAAGCCCGAACATGAGTCGATAAGGCCAACTATAACACACCTCTATCAATTCATTTTCTCAAATTACCACTTATGTTCTTTTCCCTTGGCTGCAATAACTCACCAATACACCGATAGCTAGGAATCTCATAAACAAATGACCATGCAATCCAACCGTAGGCGGTGGGACTCTCCCACTTAGCTTGAAGCTACTATTACACAACTCTGGAACCACTAAGACTCTCTCTTCATTGACGACATGACCTTGCGCAATCAACCACCAAATTCCTCGAAATCCTTCCATTAGCATCTCATGAACACTCTGCATCTCTAACAACTTCCACATATTCGACCTCTTACTGGATAGTTAGTAGAATTTTTTGCAGATACTTCGCCAACCACGCGACCGCTGACCTGCTCACCAGAGATAACCCACATGTGGAAATTGTATGTCGACATCAATAACCCATCCTAAGCCCCTTATCATTCACCAACTGAACCAGTCCGTTCGCTCCTTATGGACATTAACTAAATGTGCGACAATCTCTTCAAATTCAAGTTTATATTGCATCCTTCTTCATACCAAGAAACTCCTTTTTTTTGCATTCAATTTCCCGCCATATAATAGCCAATATTTAAAATCAAGCCTGTGGACCCAATCACCATTCACTAAAACTCCCAAATCACTCTAAACTTTCCTCCAAGTGTATGGTAACCTGCCACTAAACCCATATGCTACTCTGCCACTCTCCCACTTAGGTCAAACCAACTCCTTTAAGCAACTTCTCGACTCCTAACTCCTATACTTGGCCTCCTAGAAGTTTAATCACCACAGGACACTTCCCACATGCTCTTCCTCATCCTTTGCTGCCCAGTTGTTGCCTTAAAATCAATATCTATCTTTGTAGCACTTGAACCGATAGACCACTAGTAGCTTCAACCCTTTCCGAAGATCCTCCTTCTCGAGCCGTCGACATTAGAAATACCTATTCAACCCTGAACCACCGCACCCCGCGATCTCTTACAGCCGTTTCTCCAATACTATCTCGCAATATCCTGCCCCAAAGGCGAATTGTAGAAAATCGTAACACCGACGAACTTAACACATTCAATCGGGGACGACGACACCACATCGCATATGAAAATTCCACCACACTTGAAAACACCAAGTCTCATTACTCTATCAACCAAAACCTGAACATTTATAGTCTGATTGCCTTTCCCCCGCCGGATAAAATACTGAACCTCTAAATCTTGCAAGTAAACATCCTTCCAAGTCATTCACTGATATAATTCATAGACAAGCATACCACCGTTACACCAATACCATGCGATAACCAATCATGAGCATCATAGCAATCTGCGCATAGCCTCAAGGCTCTCAGAAGTGCAGCTACCGAGCTAAAATGACGGAATATCCTTCCTCAAGGCGACGACAATATCCCAAACAACTATGCAGGGAGAAACATCCTGCACCGCATCTGTTGTACCATTACAATCCCTCAATTCCCGAGTAGGAAGGAAACATAGGCATAAGCCTCAAAGGAATCAAAACGCATGATGAGGAATCAAGAAGGGAAGTACTCCTAACAGCCCCGTAGTCTCTCGAAGATAAGTATAGGCGTCTCCGTACCGATCCGCAAGACTCTACTAGACTTACTCATGACTCATGAAACCTAAAGGAACCTAGTGCTCTGATACCATGTTGTCACAACCCAAATCCAATAAAGGTCGTGATGGCGCCGGACAACACTGTCGGGCAAGCCAACGCCAAGAAGTTAACAAAATCTTTATTTTAATACTCTTGAAATCATTCCTTTTCATTACATTAAATAATAATTATGAACTTCCATTGAGTAAACAATAATATCTTTAACAAATTTAAATAAGGAATAAATTCTGAAGTTATCCCAGAACCCGGTGTCATAAGTGCATGAGCAATTTCTAGGAAACCAATGAAGTACAATAGCCACCTGGAATACAAATAGGACAGTAGGGAAAATACAACACAATACTCTAAAGGAGACTCTGCTGGCTGCGGGTCGTCTTGTGAGGTGCAGCTCGCTTAAGTCTCCATATCAACCATGCCGCTGAAGCTAGGCCACTAAATATACATGTGTCTGTGCAACAAAATGCATAACAAGTGTAGTATGAGTAC
Organism: Nicotiana paniculata; assembly: GCA_005239505.1. NCBI lineage: Eukaryota > Viridiplantae > Streptophyta > Magnoliopsida > Solanales > Solanaceae > Nicotiana > Nicotiana paniculata. The sequence continues at coordinate 27,882 of ML313717.1, forward strand.
AAAAACAACATCTACCCAGTAATTATTCCGCCTAACCTCGAAGAGGTAGTGATGAGAGGTTGACTTTGACACTTACTAGAGGTCAAATTGATCTAATTAAATGTGACGCTAAGCATGGATGTCATAATTAAATAACAAATAACCATCGGAAAGGACAAATTCCTTCATAATTAAAATTTCAGTTCCGTCATTTCCGTTGACAACATATATCTCAAAAAATTAAACAGTTCAAATCACAGAAAGTGCCCAGCAAATATCATGCGCAAGAAATGCCGAGGTCGTACGGCCCGATCCAACAAAATAATAAAATGTGCATTGCCGAAGGGTCGAACGTCGTGAACCATATATGCATCTATTAATCTGTTGTGGCGTACGGCCCGCTCCCATGAGAGTAGTGGAAACAATCAACCTGCTCACGGAATATATGTGCGATGCGGTTACACATAAATATACACATTCAAACAGTCAACCCCGACTACATCAGGAAAACAATTACCCAAGGATATGAAAAATTTCTCTTTTAATTGTCAAGAAGATGGTGTTTAGACCCTTTTTAAAAAAAATTCATTTACCAAATTTGATAGGATTTAAGCATATTAAATTTATCAGTAAAATTACAAGTACGACAAGTAAAACATGCTTTTGGGTCCTAGACTACGTGGACATAAGCATAATAGTAGCTACGCATGGACTCGCGTCACCTCATGCATACGTAGCCTCGCACAAATAGTAGCACATAATTAATAATTTCACCTATGGGGACTATTCCTCCTTACAAGGTTAGAAAGGAGACTTACCTCGCTCCGAAGTTCCATAACCGGCTCCCAAGCCTTTCTGACAACTCAAATCGATGCACAATGCTCCAAAACTAGTCAATAATCACGCAAAACCATAAATGTATACTCAATTACTCATAACAATTCAATTTATAACAATTTCTAACCCCAATCGCAAAGGCGATAAAAATCAGCCTCGGTCCCACTGCCCGGATTTCGAAATTTTTCGAAGATAAAGTTTACCCATAACCTCACGAACTCAAATATATAATTTATTCTAATAATCATGTCCAATCTCGTGGTCAAAATTCAAAAATATAAATTTTTAGGTTTTTTTTCCTCAACCCCAAAATTTCTACAAATTCCATACTTTTAATTCATATCTAAAGCATGTACTTAACTTGTAATGAGTGGAAAAAACTTAAATTGAGATACTTGAAGAATGTCTCCCCTTGAAGCTCTCTAAAATTGCCATCACCAAATGAAAAATCGGAGAAAAATGGCCAATTTTTTGATTTTAAAAGAACACATTGCCTCCAGCCTTTCCACACTTGCAGTCACTTGACCGCTTCTGCGGTTACGCATCTGCGGTCCTTCACCAGGCCTCCTTATTCCGCTTATGTGCTTCTCCTTTCATGGGTGAGGTCCCGCTTCTACGGCAAAATTACCGCATCTGCGGTCCCAACCTAGCCCAGCCACTTTCGCTTCTACGACATCAAGTCCGCTTCTGCGGCTCCGCACCTGCGGCCAAGACCTCCCAGGTGCGGTTACACCAGATGATACTAGGCTTCAACACTATCTCCCAACTCCAATCTGATCTGTTAACCACCCGGATAACAGTCCCTCGGTGTCGCGCCCCACTTTTTCTCGTGAAATCGGGCTTCGATATTTGACAACTCCTTTTAAGAGAGTAGGGAAAAGGAATTGTTTATTAGAGTCTCCACCTAATGGATTAAGGTGCGTTAGGGAACCTACTGCAAATAACTCTGATTATACAAGTTTACGTCACCAGATATCGGGTAAGGGCTCAAATTACCTTGAGGGGAAGGTGTTAGGCACCCCTCGAGGTCCATAACGATGGGTCCCGACGAACTTAAATTATGCGAATTAGTCTAGGAAAGTGAGGAAACTATTTAATAAGGATGGGGGGTCCTAAATTTCTTAGCCTATAGGATCACCCCATGCAACATAAATAATACTTCGTAACTTGCCCAAGACGGGGGTGTTACTCATATTATCCAGCGGGCACAGGCTATCATCTCCTGCTACTCGCTTACTATCTTTAAGTTGTTACTTAAAGCGCTCTAGTTGATTCTAATTCATTTCCTATGCGTGCACTACCCGTCCCTTACCTATGGCCCTGGAGGCATTAGGGCCTCTATTTGGGATGGTTCTATACTAGACATAGGTTGCTCAAAATTTTAAAATACTAGGCGACATGAAAAACAATTAAGACTTTTCAAATAAAAAGCATATATGGGCTCATATTGACCTTCGCACATAAACAGCAAATGCACCCAAGTCCTATAGGCATGATATCTATATGAGAAATAGGCGAGCAGTAGTGTGCAAAATCAGTTTTAATGCGGGTGTGATGACCTACTATTTGCCTACTAATTTTATTCGGTGCTATATCTGGGCATTTCATGCGTTAGAGAATAATAGTAAATCATAATCCTAAATACAGAATTATTGTTCAATCCTATAGGCATGTTATAAGTGATGGATGGTGATAATCATATTCAGAATCATTTAATAGAGTCATATAGGCATGATTTCTATAAGTGAACCGATTTTAATCCTATAGGTATGATTTCTATCATTGGACTGATTCTTAATCCTATAAGCATGTTATCTATTATTAAGCAGTATTTAAGCAGGAATTTATACACATTGCTCGAAACAGTATTTGACAAGTTGATGTACCTAAAGGCAGGATTTCTAACAAGTCATCATATTCATCTTATAGGCAGGATTTCTGACAAATCATTATTTTAACCCTGTAGGCAGGATTTCTAATATGTAAGCACAATATAGAACTTTCACGATTAACAAAATGAGCAGAATCATCCGCACAAATGAAACCCTATAGGCAAGATTTCTACCCGGTTTAACAAGAGAAAATAAGAAACCCTCCCGATTTACTAAATACCCCAGAATTTATTTATTATAAAATTATTACATACCAAGTAAATTAATGAATTGCATAATAGTAATGAAATAAACTATAGAGAGCCTTTTACAAGCCCAAATACACCTGGGCAGCCCAAGCCTTCAAACCATATCAGCTATAAAGCTCATTTCACAGGTACATAACAGTCAATGGTGAGTGATTCACCCATAGCACACATAAAACCCAGGTTTCTAGTGTGTCAAAGTTCCCAAGGGATTCAAGGACCCAGGGCAATGCTCACACTAGAGAACCAAATACTCAGAAGTTATGCAAAGGAGATTAGGAACCCAAACCCCAGTGTGTCAGACTACACAAGAGTCTCATATGGACCCCGAGAAGTGCTCACACTTGGGAGATTGAGGATAGAACCTACAGGACCTAAGAGTAGGAGTTTAAAAAAATAGCAGAATGTAAAAGGAGGCAGGGACAAATTTAAAACAAATTTGATTTTCAGAAGAAAGCCATCATAATAGAGTTTAAGACACAGAATATGTAGACAGGATTGCACTAAGAAAACAAGCAAGGTTTGCAAAGTTGTTTATGAAAAGCACACAGTTTTTAATAAGTCAAAGTCTGGAAAAGTCTAGTTAAGCTAAGTGTACATGTTGGCATTTAGGGCAACCTTGTTTAATCACAGAAACATTTAGACAATGTATTAAGGCAAGCAGTCAGATAATCACATGAAGCTAAAGGGATGCAAGACACATTAAAAAGAAAGTTGTCAGAGCACATGAATGACAAGGAAAGGTTAAATAACAATACAAATCTGTAAAGTTTCAGGATTGATTAACTAATTAACATACTAGTAGTATTCTAATGATGCTAAGTTCAGGACAGGTTCAGAACTAGCAAAACAGCCTACATGAAACAAGTTAAAGGACATTAAGTTAACCTCTAAGAGGATTCATATTATTCAAAAATAACCAATCTCAGAGCTAACAATATCAATTATAGGACTAGATGAACTCATAGAAACATAAAAGTGGTAGAATCATGCTCAGAATACTTTAAACATGTTGGATCGAATACACAGACTATGGAAATATAGAAGATAAAATGACAAGGTATAGTCACTCACCAGTTAGGCAGGCAGCAAGAAAATACACTACAATAGTCAAGTCCAAAATTAATTGGCCTTTAGCCGGCCAAGACCAGAAGCAAACGAGCAAAGAGAATCAGAATTAAACCCTAAGTTTTCAGTGACAATATTGATAGTTCCAGTGTCTAAAGGGGAATGAGTTTGAATAGTGTAGGAACTAGACACTTAAACATGAAAAGTAATTAATTCAAACGATCAATAAAGAAGAAAAATTTTGAAACCTTAGTTTTTTAGGTAAACCCCAAAAAATAGACAGAAAATAAAGACAATCAACTACATATTGCATGTGATGAAAATAGATAGGAAATTATTCAAAATAAACACATAATCAAACCAGATCTGATCCAAATGAAAGGGTCTGAAACCCTAATTTAGGGTAAGTAAAAGAAATCGACAAAAATAGGCAGATTCATGCATAATAGGACGAATATAGACATGATAGTACTTAAAATTAAAGCTTGAACCAGTTTTGGTTCGAACCAAAAGAGGATCTAAAAACCCTAACCTTAGGATTAAGTACGAATCAGTGAGAGATACGAAAAATAATCGTACTTACAAAGAGCATGTGATGAACACAGACAGAATAAATAGCAAGTTAAGAATTTGAACCAATTTTGGTTCGATTCTTACAGATCTGCTTGCCATATTAGGCAAGCAATTACGTAACACCATAAACAAGTAACCAGTAGAGAGGGAGGGGTCAATAAGGTAAGGGAATCGTTGATTAATTCCATTTTTGGGTTGGAATTGGAGGGGTAATGGGTGACGACGCTAGGGTTTACAGAGGAGAGGAGAAGGTTCGAGAGAGTTCAAGGACGGTAGTGCTGGGATAATTGTCTCTATGGTTTGGGGATAAGTGATAAGTAGGTTAATTAGAAGGAGGGAGTGATATGAGTCGTTGATCTCAGAGATCAGTTGTGATTTAAAAGGGGTTTGGTCGGTTCTTAACTGGGTTAGGGGGTTATGGATTGGGATTAAGTGTTGGGCCAAGGATTTGGGTAGGTGTTTTAGGTAAATGGGCTAAGGGGATGGTAGTTCAGGTCCGAAATTGGTGAATATAGGGACTATTAGTTAAATACCCAATTTAATTAATAAAATAATTTGTAAAAAATGATAAATAAAATAGTGAAAATATTATTTTTGCATAAAAATGATTAATAACAATTACTTATTACTATAAAAGCATAAAAACGTTATTTTTTGCATAAATAAAGTGATCGTAAGTATATAAGGGCTTTTATTGCAAAATACAGCATTTTAGCTTAAAGATGCAAATATAATTATAATAAATACATCAAAAATATTTAAAGCTTAACATGGATATAAGTGATGAGGTTAGATGATAAAATCATCATAAAAATTATTTGTGATGTAATTAATAATTATTTATATAATAAAAATATGGGAATAAATTGATTTAAAAATCTTAAAAATTGTGGAAAAATGCTTGATGATGCTCATGCACTATTTTGAAAGTATATATGTATATTTGAAATATATGAGGGAAAAATTAGGTATCAACACACAGGACCCCATCCAATCATAGCAATCAATTCCAAAACACATTACGAACCTAGTTGAGCCTTCAAATCACATCAAACGACGCCAAAACCATGAATCACACTCCAATTCGAGCTTTATGAACTTTAGAACTTCAACTTCCTCATTCGATTCCAAAACCTATCAAATCACGTCCGATTGACTCCAAATTTTGCACACAAGTCACATTTGACATTACGGACCTACTCCAACTTCCCGAATCAAAATCCCCCGATATCAAAAAGTTCACTTCCGGTCAAACTTCTCAAAAACCCTTCAAATTTCTAACTTTAGCCAAATGACTCCCAAACGACCTACGGACCTCCGAATTCACTTTTGGTCATGCTCCCAATACTAGAATCACCATATGTAGATATTCCCATACTTAAAATCCCAAATGGACATCGATAACACTGACATGTACCTCAATCCAAATTTATGAATTTCTTCCAAAATGCCAACTTCCACAATAGACGTCGGAATGCTCTCGAGTCATCCAGAACCCGATCCAAACATACGTCCAAGTCCGAAATCATCATACAAACCTGCATGAACCTTCAAATCCCGATTCCGAGGTCGTTTACTCAAAAATCCAACCTTAGTCAATTCTTCCAACTTAAAGCTTCCGAAACGAGAATTCTCTTCACAAATCAACTCCAAAACCCCGAAATTTCAATTCCGACCATACGTACAAGTCATAATACCTGAGGTGAAGCTGATCATGGCCTCAAACTTCCAAAAGACGCGCTAGATCTCAAAACGACCGGTCGGGTCGTTACAAAAACCTTACTAAAAAAACCAGTGGAAAAAAGACTAGTGAAAGAAAAAGAGTACATACATCTTGTAATAAGCATTGAGTGCTGCCTCATTAAAAATCTTACCAGGAAAACCCACTTGGGACAAAATCTTGGTTAAGAGAAAAAGAGTACAACACATATTATACTTCCCCTGTTGAAAACTTTATTTGATATCTCAGAGACGATGCATTCCAATTTTATGTCTCAGCTTCTCAAATGTTGATGTTGGCAATGCCTTAGTGAATAAATCTGCTAAATTATCACTTGAACGGATTTGTTGAACATCTATCTCACCATTTTACTGAAGATCATGCGTGAAAAAGAACTTTGGTGAAATGTGCTTTGTTATGTCTCCTTTGATATATCCTCCTTTAAGTTGAGCTATGCAAGAAGCATTATCTTCATACAATATCGTTGTTATCTTCGTTTTTAAAGAATGACCACATAGTTTTTGAATGTGTTGAGTCACTGATCTCAACCATACACACTCTCGACTAGCCTCATGAATAGCTATTATCTATGCATGATTAGAAGATGTAGCAGCTAAAGTTTGTTTTGTTGAACGCCATGAAATAGTTGTACCTCCACAAGTAAATAGATAGCCTATTTGAGATCGGGCTTTATATGGTTCAGACGAATAACTTGCATATGCATAACCAATCATTTGTGAATCGGATTCATAAAAATAAAATAATCTCATATAAATAGTCCCTCAGAGGTATCTGTAACGACTCGACCGGTTGTTTTGTGTTCTAGAATCCTGTGCCCCTAAATGAGACTTCCCATATTTGCTTTTACTGATTTATAACTTATGGGGGTGGTTAGTTCGGGATTTGGAGGAGTTAGGGTGGTATAGGAACACTTAGTTCCTTAAGGTTGGCCTTAAAGGCCAAGTTTGACTTCGGTCAACATTTTTAGTAAACGACCCCAAAATCGAGATTTGAAAGTTCCAATAGGTTCGTATGATGATTTCGGTCTTGAGCGTATGTTCGAAACGGGTTTTGGATGACCCGGGAGCGTTTCGGTGCCAAATAGTGGAATATGATTCTTTAAGTTCAAAAATTGAGGTTTGGAACGTGTTTTTGTGTTATCGAGGTCCGAAGAGAATTCTGAGACCGGGAGTAGTTCTGTCATATCATTTATGACTTGCTCGCAAGATTTGGTGTCATTCCGAGTAGTATAGGTATGTTTCGGCATGTTGAAAGCGAATTCAAGAACTTAAAGTTCTTAAGTTGGATTTAGTTGGTTTTGGGGTATGATTCTTGGATTTAGTGTTGTTTCGGACGTTTCGAAGGATTGAGCGAGTCTGTATTATGATTTAGAACTTGTTGGTATATTTGGACGGGGCCTCGGGTGGGCCCGAATGCCATTCGGTAGGGGTGATCATTCGGTACTTCGGTTTGGTATTTAAGAATTTTGGTTTGGTATTCGGTTTATCAATTGTGTATACCAAATACCGTAACAAAATATTTTGATACGGTTCGGTATTTATTATTTTGATTCGGTACGGTTTCGGTTTAAACCAAATCTATATTATAAGGCTTGTGCCTATTCAAATCTGTAGCTCTTAGGGTTGAAAAGATACGTTTCAACTTTTGAAACCAATACAACTAGTATTATTTACTNNCTAATACAAAAGAAAAAGTCGCACCTAAGTATTACAACTTACACGTAAAAAGCAACAGTTCCTTTTATGCCTCTACTATAAAACCATACTTTATCCTAAAGCAAAAAGAAGGATAGTTGAACAGTCCATTCAAGATCAATGCCAAAGATAGTTGACTGCCTATACAGTATGCACTTTTTATATCTGCTCCAAAATTTTTAGAAGTTCTTAATCTGCTTGGTGGAACCTTGCTAAAGCCTAAGGGTAAGGAATTAAGGAATTAGGGGTTTTGGACTTTTGAGGTGTGGGCTTAAAGTTATTGGGCTAAAAAATAAAAATAAAGTTGGGCTTGGACTAAACTATTTCGGTATTTTGGTATACCGAAATATCAAAAATTCAATACCGTATACTGAACCGAAATACCGAAATTTCTGTACCGAAATAAATCAAAATACCGAAATACCGAAATTTCTGTACCAAAATAAACCAAAATACCGAAAAAACCGAAATCGAAATACCAAATTAATTCGGTTCGGTTTGGTTCGGTTTGGAATTGAATTTTTTGAATTTTATGCCCACCCCTACTATTCGCACATCGCACGAGGCAAACCAAGCTCTAAAAGAGCTGCTGGTGCATCATATCTGGTGCGACCGCACCTGCGAAGGACCAGCTGCAGGTGCGGCCTTAGAGGAGCTGCCCAATTTCGGCAGGAGCGAGACTTTTCCCGCAGAAGCGGAGCCGTAGGTGCGGGCTCCGTTCCGCAGGTGAGACCCTTGGCCTTCTTCTCCTCTTCCGCAGGAGCGACCACTGGCTCGCAGATGCGGTCCTCGAGACGCAGGTGCGAAAGTCCTGGAGGCAGTGAAGTTATTTTAAATGCGGGACTTAGACATTTTAGGCCATTTCTTTCACATTTGGACGATTTGGGGAGCTTTCAAAGGGGAGATTCGACCTAGCATCGTGAGGTAAGTTAATTCCTACTTAAAAGTGAGATTTATACTTGAGTTTTGGGTAGATTAACACACAAAAATTCTGGAGATCATGGGTTTAGAGTAATAACTTAGGGTTTTGAGAAAAATAAGTTTTAAACAAGAAATTTGTTTTGGAATAATGCAAAAACTATATAATATTGATCCTTAGGTTATGGGTAACTATTTCCCTTGAAAAGTTTCGGAATCCGAACATGTAGGCCCGGGGGTATATTTTAGGATTTTGCAAACTAGGGTGGGATAACCATTCAAATAGGAGAATTGTGTACTTTTAAACTTAGATTGATTTATTGATATAATGTTTGGATAGTTTCAAGGTCTTGGGCGGAAAATTTGGAAATTCGGGCGCATTCTTGACCCGGGGAGTAGGCTTGAAACGAGGTAAGTTTCTTTTCTAACCTTGTAAGAGGGAATTGTCCCTGTAAGTGAAATAACGAATTATATGCTACTATTTGTGGGGGACTACGCATGCACGAAGTGACGAGAGTCCGTGTGTAGCTACTATTATGTTTATGTCAAGGGAGTTTAGGATCCACAAGCATGCTCTACGTGACGTATCTTGTAATCTTAATGATAAATTTAGAATTTCTTGGCATCATCGAATTAATTAAATGGATATCTAAGAAGGTCACCTATCATTATTTAATTTATTGGTTTTTCCTTGGAAGAATATTCCCAAATAAACCCCTGATTTTTCTGCTGAATGCGTGTATATATGAGTAACTGAGTCGCATGTATAATTCGCGAGCGGGGTAACTCTATTATTTATTTTGACCGCGTCGCATGTTCTATTCACGAGTCGGGGTAATAGATGCATCTATGATTCGCGCAATTCGACCCTTTGATAGTGCACATTTATTATTTCATTGGATCGGCCATACATTCGCGGCATGTTATGTACTTGCTAATTGTTTAGTATTTCTGTGGCTGTTTAACTGTTAATTACCTTGGAAAATGAACTATCAACCTGTACGGTAGGGAATCCGACATATAAGGATATCTGTAGGGAGATTTGATGTTCCTGCCTTTACTATTTATCCATAATTTGCCATTCTTGATTAGCCTTATATTTAAACATATTATTTTGACCCTAGTAAGTGTCAAGTTGACCTCTCGTCATTACTTCTTCGAGATTAGACTGAATACTTAATGGGTACATATTGTTTATGTACTCGTGCTACGCTTCTGTACTTAATTGTACAGGTTCTGAGGTAGGTACATCTGGGTATCAGTCCGGAGCTCGTCCTTGATTGCACTAGGTTGAGGCTTCACGGTGAGTTGCTTCTCTTGATGACATTCCGCAGCACTCTAGAGTCTTTCTTTTGCTATGTCTGTCTATATCCTCTCAGACAGTAGGATAGACCTTTATTTCTTTTGATTCTTGTCACGACCTAAATTTCCCTCCGTTGGGTATCGTGATGGCACCTAGTCTTAGGGACTAGGTAATCCTAACATTTCCACTGAACAACAACAATAATAAAGAAATTAAAAAAAATCAAAATAGAATTCTTGACTGAGTTTACAATTTCCCAAAACCCGTTAAATACGAGTCATAAGCTCTACGAAACTGTGACGACCCAAAGGGTCATCACCTATTTTCTTACCCATTTCGTGCTTCCGAGGCCTTGGAAACCTTATTTAGGGTTGCCTCGATTTGCATGCGTAGTCCGGCCGTGTAGCCGGAAAGCTTAAATATGAAATTTTGTGAAAAATGCTAAGTTTTGATATTAAAATGAATAATTTTGACTTCGGTCAACATTTTGGGTTAACGGACCCGGACCCATGATTTGATGGTCCCGGAGGGTCCGTAGGAAAATATGGGACTTGGGCGTATGCCCGAAATCAAATTCCGAGGTCCCAAGCCCGAGAAACGAATTTTTGAGTAAAATTGTTTTCTGGAAATATTTAAGGAAATTGAAAATGAAATATGATTAGAAAGTGATGGTATCGGGCCCGTATTTTGGTTCCGGCGCCCGATACAGGTCTTATATATGGTTTAAGTCCTTTCTGTAAAGTTTGGTTGAAAATGGATCTCGTTTGACGTGTTTCGGGCTTAAAATGGAAAATTTGATGTTTTATGAAATTTGATAGAATTCATGGATTTTGAGGCTTAATTCGATGAATATGATGTTGTTTTGGCGATTTGATCGCAAGGATAAGTTCATAGGATGTTTTTGAGGTAGTGTGTATATTTGGTTTGGAGCCCCGAGGGCTCGGGTGAGTTTTGGATAGGACACAGATGCATTTTGAACCTTGGAATTTGCTGGTGTAGCTGAATCTTGGAAATGCGACCCAGAGGTTCACAAATGCGAAGGTGGGTCTGGGCAAGCCTGATCGCAAATGCGACCAAGAGGTTCGCAAATGCGAACTTTCCTCTTCTGCCTGAGGTCGCAAATGCGACATATGGATCGCAAATGCGAAAGCTGGGAATTTCTGAAGGGTTCGCAATTGCGAACCCCAGTTCGCAATTCTCATGCCAACCAGTGGCCTGCAATGCACTTAAACCGAAATTTTGACTCCATTTTTCATATTTTCTCAAACTCAAACACCCTTAGGCGATTTTTCCAAGAACAAGACTCCTTCCAAATCATTTGTAAGTTGGTTTTTACTCAATTCTTTCAATCATTAACATCATTTAGCATGTTTTCAACTTAAAATCAAAGATTTCCATGGGTGAAATTGGGTGATTTGGGTAGAACTTAGGTTTTTCCAAAATTGGGGTTTGAGTGGGTGATTGACCTCCGATTAGAGAGATTTTTATATGACTGGACTCGTGAGAGTACGAGGGTCCTGAAGATGTAAAATTTATCCGAATCCGAGATGCTCGCCTGAGGGACATTTTGGTTATTTTACCTAATTTCGCGCCGTAACTTTGATGTAAATAGTAGAATCAATTGCTTGAGATGTTATTTACGATATGAAATTTATTTAAATATATTTGGGACATTTGGAGTCGGATACTCGTGGCAAGCGTGTGGTTTCGAGTTGATTTTGAGCCGGTTCGAGGTAAGTGGCTTGTCTAACCTTGTGTGGGGGACTTTTCCCCCTTAGGATGTGATATTTGGTAATTAAATGCCTTGTACGTGAGGTGATGAGGGCGTACTTGTGCTAATTGTTGAAAATCCGGTTTTACTTTAAATATTTAGACTGAGTTTCTTTCTTACCTGTTTTATTCTATTTGCAATTTTAGTCTATGTTAGCTTAGAAAATCATGCCTAGGTGCCCTAAACTGCATATTTGCTTAAGTTGCTTTAATTGTACTACGTGAAGCATGTTAGGCTAGAATTACTTGTTGCCTTGTATTTTTGCACTCTAATTCTGAATGTCTTCTTGTTGTGCCTGCGTATTTACTTTGGGATTACAAGACGGTATCCGGGGAGATCCCCCTGCATATTTACTTTGGGACTACGTGACGGTATCCCGGGATATTCCCCTGCTTATTTACTTTGGGACTACGGGACGGTATCCTGGGAGATTCCCTTGTATATTTACTTTGGGACTACGGGACGGTATCCCAGGAAACCCCCTCGCATATTTACTTTGGGACTAAGGGGCGGTATCCCAGGAGATCCTTCGGATATACATATGATGGACTACGGGACGGTATCCCGAGAGATCCACTAGATAGTTGAGAAAAGGACTACAGGACGGTATCCTGGGAGATCCTCATTGTTACCATTGTTATTGAGCTGTTCATATTCCGTGTTTACTCTATTCTTGTGTTTTGTTATTGCCTTGTTGACATGTCTTATTTCACATCTGTACTCATTATTACTGTCTGTTTTCTTACTGTAAATTCCTATTATATTTTTTAACCTCAGAAAGGCCCTGATCTTCCTCGTCACTACCCGATTGAGGTTAGGTTTGGCACTTACTGAGTACCGTTGTGGTGTACTCATGCCCCTTCTGCGCATGTTTTTCATGTGCAGATCCAGGTACCTCCACCCAGAGGCACTATCCCCGAGGTTGAGAGATCTAGCAGAGACTTCGAGGTACATCTGCCGCGTCCGCAGACTAAGTCTCTATCTTATTCTAGCTTTAGTGGAAAGCTTTTCCTTCCTTTAAGTTGTTTAGACATTCTAGAGTTAGATCAGTGTAGTATATTTCTGTTAGCCTGTATTTTCCCGTGAGTTTCCGGGTTTTGGGGTGTTATCGTAGACTTCCGCATTATTATTTTGAATTGTATATGCCGTGCGGCATTTATATACAGTCTTTTTTTTAGATTGTTTCAGTTTTTACTTTATTATTCCGCAAGTTATGTTGTTTTTCCGCATTGTTAGGCTTACCTAGTTATAGGGACTAGGTGCCATCACGACATGTTCACGGATGGCGAATTGGGGTCGTGATAGAAACCTTTCTATCAAATCTAAGTACAAATGTCTAGGAATAAGTAAGTACAGTTGAATAGAAACAAAACAAGAAGGTGATTCCGAAGACTGCGAACGCAGTAGCAGGTTACCTTGAGTCTCCTCAGTAACGATTTGCGCAACTACCAACAACAATAACCTGAAGCTGCACACAAAAAGGTTCAAAAGTGTAGTATAAGCACACCACAGCGGTGCCCAGTAAGTATCAAGACTAACCTCGGTGAAGTAGTAACGAGGACTAGTCAAGACACCACTGGTCTAATAAGAAAAAGGAAAGATGTATAAATGCCCGAACCAAAATGTCTATCTAAAGATTTCTCAATGTAATTAACAATAACATCGAATAATACGGAAGAAAATTCAATAATCACGATCAACGGACATCATAATAGGAATACGCAAAGGGAATGGAAAGGATGCAATCCAAATGGCGGGAACTACAACCTAACAAAAACACAAGCAACTCAACACTACATCAATTTATTCACGGCAGGCCTTAGCCAATGACTCAATAAAACTGGTCAAACTTTCGAGTGAAAACCTTTAAATCGTGAGTTCATTTTGAAAACTTTAAAGATATAATCATTTCGGAATAGAGAAATTTCTTCTTCGAAGTCACAAACTCACGAACTGTCTAAGAGTGCTAAATACAAGTCTGAAAGGAAATACATGTCTGCCTTTGAAACTAAAGGAAAAACAAGACAGAATCGAAGATAAGGGGGTAGAAGAGACGCTAAGGCCCACGGACGCCGGCGTGTATACCTTGAAGCCTCTATGATGAATTGGAAGACACTCCCATTAATGATGTCCTCCGGGTCCGGTTGCGTAATCTGCACAACATAAAAGAAGTGTAGGTGTAGCATCAGTACAACCGACCCCATGTATTGAGTAAGTGCCTGGCCTAACCTCGGCGAAGTAGTGACGAGGCTAGAACCAGAATACCAAGTAAACCTGTGCAGTTCAAATAAATATATACATATGTACAACGAATAGGAAATATAGGGAGAAAACAATTAACAAGGAAGGGGAACATGCTGCAGGGAGTTAACAGTTTCATATAAGAATTCTCAATAAGGAAAAGAGCAACAAGCCAGCATATCAACAAGGACAAGAAATCACAAACTTGCACGTCATCAACCTTCGTGCTTTTACTCTCATCCTCACTATGCAGTGTATAATGTAATTAATGTAAATGATGGCACGGCATCATCCTTCGTGCTTTTACTCTCTTCCTCACTATGCAATGTATAATTTAATCAATGTAAATCATGGCACAACATCACCCTTCGTGCTCTTACTCTCTTCCTCACTATACAATGTATAATGTAATCAATGTAAATCATGGCATGGCATCACCCTTCGTGCTTTTACTCTATTCCTCACTATGCAATGTATAATATAATCAATGAATATTGGTATGGAATGGTACATCGTACGACACGACACCACCCTTCGTGCTTTACACTCTTTCCTCACAATGTCAAACAATGAGCGTCATCACCCTTCGTGCTTTAACACTCTTCCTCACCCAAACAACAATCACATACAAGGGAAAAGGAGTAAACAAAACATATATAGAAATCCCGGCAAGGGTACAATACAGAAATATCAACATCCCAACAAGGGAGACAATATCAAACAATGCATGACATCATCCTTCGTTCTTTACTCTCATTCTCACCAAGACAAGTGCACGACATCACCCTTCGTGCTTTAACACTCTCCTTCACCCTAATAGCAATCACAAACAAGGCAAGGAAGTCAACAGAATAGATATAGGGATCCCGGCAAGGGAACAAAAATTAAACAATTAAATCCCGGCAAGGGTATAGTTCAATAACTCTTTCTCTTTCTTTCACTTTCATTTCCATGATTTTTCTATCACTTGAGCCAACGCTCCAAAGATTGTAATATCCCATATTTATTCCTTATTCAATTCACAATTTGAGCCAATGCTCCAAACACACAATATCTCATATTTCTTCATTATTCAATTCACAATTTGAGCCAATGCTCCAAACACACAATATCTCATATTTCTTCATTATTCAATTCACAATTTGAGCCAATGCTCCAAAGACACAATATCTCATATTTCTTAATTATTCAATTCACAGTTTCAGCCAATGCTCCAACGGAGTTTACGGAATACAATTTCCTTCACAACATATATTAGTCATTAATTAAGCATGGAAATTATCATGAATTCAGAATATTCACAATATAAAGACTCACGGTCATGCTAGACACCGATGTATAGATACTCGTCACCATGCCTATACATTGTATTTGGCAATTAGCAAGTAGCAAATCATACTCAACTCCTATTCCCTCATGCTAAGGTTAGACCGAGCACTTACATCGGGTCCGAAGTATAGCAATCAACCTGAAGCCACACGTTTTCCACAAGAATCCGACTCCAAATAGCCCAAATCTATTCAAATAAATTTCATACCGTAAATAACATCTCATGCAATTGGTGCTACTATTCAATTCGAGGTTACGACGCGAAATTAGGTGAAATGACCAAAATGCCCCTCAGGCCAGCATACCGGAGTCGGGTAAATTTTACATTTTCAGAACCCTCAAACCCTCACGAGTCTAGCCATATAAAAATCTCTCAATTCGGAGGTCAATCACTCACTCAAACCCCAATTTTAGAAGAAGCCTAAGTTCTACCCAATTCACCCAATTTCACCCATGAAAATCTTTGATTTTAAGTTGAAAACATGTTAAATGATGTTAATGATTGAAAAGAAAAGAGTGAAAACCACTTGCAACTGATTTGGAAGAGTCTTGTTCTTTGGAAAAATCGCCTAGGAGTGTTGAGTTGAGAAAATTATGAAATGTGAACTAAAAACTCGGTTTTGTACAGTGCAGGCCACTGGTTGGCATCGCAATTGCGAACAGAACATCCCTGCATGGGAATTGCGAAGAATACTTCGAATTTGCGATCACTGTGCAGGAGGAGGGGCTTCACATTTGCGAAGAAAGGCTCGCATTTGCGAACACTGTTCAGCCAGTGCACCTTCGCATTTGCGATGCTGGCTTCGCATTTGCGATCATTACCAGTCGGTGCAATGTTCGCATTTGCGAAGCCTGCAGAACAAAACACCACCAGGTTTCCAAGTTCAAAAATGAACTCCGTGGCCTATCCAAAACTCACCCGAGCCCTCGGGGCTCCATACCAAATATACCAACGGGTCCCGAATCATAATACAAACTCGCTCTAGCCTTCGGAAAACCTAAAACAACGCTAAAACTCGAAATCACACCCCTAAACCTCAAGAACCAACTTAGGAATTTTAAGTTCTCTAATTTGCTAACAACATGCCGAACTGACCATCTCGGAACGACACCAAATTTTACAAATTACTCACACGACATCCTATGAACTTACCCGTGCGATCAAATCGTCAAAACAACATCGTACACATAGAATTAAACCTCAATATCCATGAATTCTATCAATTTTCATAAAAACATCAAAGTTTCCATTTTTAATCCCGAAACACGACAAACGAAATCCGATTTCAACCAAACTTTACAAAAAGTGCCTAAAACATATATAAGACCTGTACCGGGCGCCGTAACCAAAATACGTGCCCGATACGATTACTTTCTAATCAGATTTCATTTTCAGTTTCGTTAAATATTTTCAGAAAATAATTTTACTCAAAAATTTATTTTTCGGGCTTGGGACCTCAGAATTCGATTCCGTGCATACGGCCAAGTCCCATATTTTCCTACGGACCCTCTGGGATCATCAAATCACGGGTCCGGTTCCATTTATCCAAAATGTTGAACAAAGTCAAATTTATTCATTTTAATATCTAATCTTAGCATTTTTCACAGAATTTCATATTTAAGCTGTCCAGCTACGCGCCCGGACTGTGCACACAAATCGAGGCAATTACAAATGAGGTTTTCAAGGCCTTAGAAGTACGTGATGGGTAATAACATAGGTGATGACCCTTTAGGTCATCACATTCTCCACCTCTAAAAAAACCGTTCATCCTCGAACGGACAGAAGAAGGAAGTACCTGAGTCGGGAAATAAATGAGGGTAACGGCTCCGCATATCAGACTCAGACTCCTAGGTCGATGCCTCAGGGGGCTGACCTCTCCACTGAACACGAACAGAAGGGAAACTCTTGGATCTCAACTGACGAATCTGCCGGTCTAGAATAGCTACCGGCTCCTCCTCATAAGATAAGTCCTTGTCCAACTGGACAGTGCTGAAATCTAACACGTGGGCTGGATCGCCGTGATACCTCCCAAGCATGGACACGTGAAAGAATGGATGTACGGCTGATAAGCTAGGTGGAAATGCAAGCCTATAAGCCACCTCTCTCACTCGATCAAGAATCTCAAATGGACCAATGAATCTAGGGCTAAGCTTGCCGTTTTTCCCAAATCTCATCACGCCCTTCATAGGCGACACTCGGAGAAATACTCGCTCACCAACCATGAAAGCCACATCTCGAACCTTGCGATCTGCTCTTTTTCCTGGACTGAGCTGTACGAAGCCTATCCTGAATGATCCTGAACTTGTCCAAGGCCTCCTGAACCAAATCTGTACCCAATAACCGAGCCTCTCCCAGCTCAAACCATCCAACCGGAGATCGACATTGCCTACCATATAAAGCCTCGTA
Organism: Nicotiana paniculata; assembly: GCA_005239505.1. Lineage (NCBI taxonomy): Eukaryota > Viridiplantae > Streptophyta > Magnoliopsida > Solanales > Solanaceae > Nicotiana > Nicotiana paniculata. The sequence goes on from ML313717.1 coordinate 45,880, forward strand.
AGGAGCCATCTGGATACTCGACTGGTAGCTGTTGTCATAGGCAAACTCTGCTAAAGGCAAGAACTGATCCCATGATCCTCCAAAGTCAATGACACAAGCCCGAAGCATATCCTCCAATATCTGAATAGTCCGCTTGGACTGCCCATCCTTCTGAGGATGAAATGATGTGCTCAACTCCACCTGGGTGCCTAACTCTCGCTGAACTGCTCCGCAGAAACGCGAGGTAAACTGCGCGCCCCGGTCCGAAATGATAGATACCGACACACCATGAAGGCGAACAATCTCCCGGATATAGATCTCAGCTAACCTCTCGGATGAATAGGAGACTGCCACAGGAATGAAATGCGCTGACTTGGTCAGCCTATCAACAATGACCCACACTGCAATGAACTTCTTCCGGGTCAACGGAAGTCCGGTAACGAAGTCCATAGTGATCCTCTCCCACTTCCGCTCGGGAAGCTCAATCCTCTGAAATAGGCCACCAGGCCTCTGATGCTCATACTTAACCTGTTGACAATTCAAACACCGCGCCACCTATGCCACAATATCCTTCTTCATTCTACGCCACCAACAATGCTGCCGCAAATCCTGATACATCTTCGCGACGCCCGGATGAATAGAGTACTGGGAACTATGGGCCTCCTCTAAAATCAACTCTCGGATCCCATCAACATTGGGCACAAAAAATCGCCCCTGTAATCTCAAAACACCATCATCATCTAAGGTCACCTGCTTGGCACCTCCGCGCTGCACCGTGTCCCTAAGGACACACAAATGGGGATCATCAAACCGCCGATCACGGATATGCTCCAATAATGAAGAACAACCGACCGTACAAGCCAACACTCGACTAGGCTCAGAAACATCCAACCTCACAAATCGATTGGCCAAAGCCTGAACATCCAAGGCAAGCGGCCTTTGACTGACCGGAATAAAAGCAAGACTGCCCATACTAGCTGACTTCCTACTCAAAGCATTGGCCACCACATTGGACTTCCCCGGGTGATATAAGATGGTAATATCATAATCTTTCAACAACTTCAACCATCTTCTCTGCCTCAAATTCAACTCGTTTTGCTTGAACAAGTACTGAAGACTCTTATGATCAGTGAAAACCTCACACGCCATGCCATACAGGTAGTGCCTCCAAATCTTCAGTTCGTGGACAATGGCTGCCAACTCTAATCATGCACTAGGTAGTTCTTCTCCTGAATTTTCAACTGCCTCGAAGCATAAGCAATGACCTTGCCATCCTGCATCAACACTACACCAAGCCCAATACGGGAAGCATCACAATAGACTATGTAAGGCCCTGAACCTGTGGGCAAAACCAATACCGGTGCCGTAGTCAGAGTTGTCTTGAGCCTCTGAAAGCTCGCCTCACACTCGTCCGACCATCTGAACTGGGCACCCTTCTGGGTCAACCTAGTCATGGGGCTGCAATAGATGAGAACCCCTCCACGAACCGACAATAATAGCCAGCTAATCCCAAGAAACTCCGAATCTCTGTAGCTGATGCTGGTCTAGGCCAGTTCTTGACTGCCTCAATCTTCTTCGAGTCAACCTGAATACCCTCTGTTGACACGACATGACCCAGGAATGCAACTAAATTCAACCAGAACTCACACTTTGAAAACTTTGCATAAAGCTGACTATCCTTCAGAGTTTGAAGAACCACTCTGAGATGCTGCTCGTGCTCTTCCTGACTGCGGGAGTATATCAGTATATCGTCAATGAATACTATCACGAACAAGTCCAAATAAAGCCTGAATACTCGGTTCATCAAGTCCATAAAAGCTGCTGGGTCTTTCGTTAACCCAAACGACATGACTAAGAACTCTTAATGCCCGTACGGAGTGCGGAAAGCTGCTTTAGGGACATCAGATGCCCTAATCCTCAACTGATGGTAGCCAGATCTCAAGTCTATCTTTGAAAATACCTTGGCACCCTGAAGCTGATCGAACAAATCATCAATCCTCGGCAATTGCTACTCATTCTTGATTGTAACCTTGCTCAGTTGCCGGTAATCAATGCACATCCTCATCGAACCATCATTTTTCTTCACAAACAACACTGGAGCACCCCAAGGGGAAACACTGGGTCGAATAAAACCCTTCCCAAGCAAATCCTGCAACTGTTCCTTCAACTCTGGCGGGGCCATGCGATACGGCGGAATAGAAATGGGCTGGGTGCCCGGAGCCAGATTAATGCATAAGTCAATGTCCCTGTCAGGTTGCATCCCCGGCAGGTCTGAAGGGAAAACCTCAGGAAACTCACGAACCACGGGCATCGAATCAATAGAGGGAACCTAAACATTGGAATCGCGCACATAAGCAAAATAAGCCAAACACCCCTTCTCGACCATTCATCGAGCCTTCACGTACGAAATAACACTGCGGGTAGAATGACCAGGAGTTCCTTTCCACTCCAAACGGGGCAAATCTTGCAAGGCTAAGGTCACCGTCTTGGCATGACAATCCAAGATGGCATGATATGGGGACAACCAGTCCATCCCCAATATAACATCAAAGTCGACCATACCCAAAAGCAACAAATCAACACGGGTCTCAAGACCCCCAATCACCACAACACAAGAACGATGGACACGATCGACCATGATAGAGTTGCCCACTGGTGTAGATATATAAACAGGAACACTCAGTGCATCACTAGGCATGACCAAGTGTGGTGAAACTAAGAGGACACATACGAATACGTAGACCCTGGATCAAATAACACTGAAGCATCTCGATCACGAACCCGAATAGTACCTGTAATGACTGCATCTGAAGACTCAGCCTCTGGCATGGCTTGAAGAGCATAACATCGGGGCTGGGCCCCACCACCCTGAACCACATCTCTAGGACGACCGACTGCTGGCTGGCCTCCACCTATGGCAGCTTGAGCTCCACCTCTATGACGTCTACCTCCACCTCTAGCACCTCTACCCCCACCTCTAGCTCGCTGGGCAGGCTGTGGAACACCCGGTGCCTGTACCATGGCACGGAAACCATGATGCTGAGAACTACCTGATGCTCGAGGGAAAAATCTGGCATGGTGACCCGGATCGCCATAAGTGTAACAAGACCTCGGCTGCTGAGGGAACTGAATCTGACCCTGTCGACCTGAATGACCACCCTGGAAACTCTGATGCTGCGGTACACTGATGGGAGCTGGTGGCGCACTGTAAGGCTGCTAGTCAGAATAACGCGGCTGATAACCACGACCACCCGAAGTACCATGGGAAACCTGAAGAGCTAAATGAAAAGGTTTGGGAGGATGACCTCTGCCTGAAGAATCCCTGCCCCCAGATGAGGCTCCTCTGAAATGACCGAAATGACGGGGCCTCTTGTCAGCCCCCTGACCACCGCCCTGTGACAGAATCATCCCAATCCTTCTGGCCATATTGGCCGCATCCTGGAACGATATGTCTGTACCTGACTCTCTAGCCATCTGAAGTCTGATAGGCCGGGCCAATCCCTTAATAAATCTCTGAACCCTCTCCCGATCAGTGGGAAGTATCATAAGAGCATGTCGGGCTAGAGCGATGAATCTAGTCTCGTATTGAGTGACTGACATTGATCCTTGCTGGAGACGCTCAAACTGTCTCCGAAGGTCCTCTCTCTGAGTAATGGGAAGGAACTTCCCCAGAAATACCTCTGAGAACTTAGTCCAAGTCAAAGGTGTAGATCTAGCTGGTCTGGCTAGGCAATAATCTCTCCACCAATTCTTGGCTGCGCCCGATAACCGAAAAGTAGCAAAGTCAACCCCGTTGGACTCCACTATGCCCATGTTTCGAAGAACCTCGTGACAGTTGTCTAAATAATCCTGGGGATCCTCTGATGGTGAACCAGTGTAAGTAGAAGTAAATAACTTGGTGAACTTGTCCAGTCTCCACAGAGCATCTGCTGACATAGGTGATGCCTCTACTACCGGTGCTGCAATACCCAGCTGAGCTACTCCGGCTGGCTGAGATGCCGGAGTCTATAACTGTGGAGCTAGCTGCTCTAGCACGCGGGCGGCAGAAGTTTGGGCACCTCCCCCAGCCTGAGAGATGGCTGGTGCTGTAGGAAGAAGACCCGCCTGTGCTACACTCTCCATGAGTCCGACTAGACGGGCAAGGGCGTCCTGAAGCACTGGGGTAGCTATGAACCCCTCTGGGACCTGAGCTGGTCCAACTGGGACCTCCTCATCAGACTCGACCTGAGGGTCCTCCACTGGGGCTGCTGCTCTAGGCTGAGCCTGGCCCCGGCCTCGGCCTCTAGCACAGCCTCGTCCTCAACCTCGACCCCGAGTAGGTAATGTAGCAGGAGTGTCAGGCTGCTGGGCGGAACCAAGGGAAGAATCGTCCTCGCCATCTGCAAGAGAATAGAATAGAAACTCAATCAATACTCGGAATCATAGTGCACGACAGAGAAGAAAAGAAATATGGAGTCATCCTAACTTTGCAGCCTCTGGGGATAAGCACATACGTCTCCGTACCGATCCCTCATACTCTACCAAGTTGTCCGTGAGTTGTGAGACCTAAGTAACCTAGTGCTCTAATACCAACTTGTCACGCCCCAAAAACCCACCATCGGGCCGTGATGGCATCTAACGTTGAACCCGCTAGACAAGCCAATGTATATAGCTAGACTAACATGAAAATCTCAACTTTTCAGAATAAGCTAAAACACTTCGAAATTAAATCAGCGGAATAAATACAGTTTAAGCTAAGTAAATACAATCACAATATAACGACGCAAAATTTCCCAAAACCTGGAGTCACAAACTCATGAACTGTCTAAGAGTGCTAAATACAAGTCTGAAAGGAAATACATGTCTGCCTTTGAAACTAAAGGAAAAACAAGACATAATCGAAGACAAGGGGGTAGAAGAGATGCCAAGGTCCACGGACGCCAGCGGGTATACCTTGAAGCCTCTATGATGAACTGGAAGACACTCCCACTAATGATGTCCTCTGGGTCCGGTTGCGTAATCTGCACAACATAAAAGAAGTGCAGGTGTAGCATCAGTACAACCGATCCCATGTATTGAGTAAGTGCCTGGCCTAACCTCGGCGAAGTACCGACGAGGCTAGAACCACACTACCAAATAAACTTGTGAAGTTCAAATAAATATATACATATGTACAACGAATAGGAAATATAGGGAGAAAACAATTAACAAAGGAAGGGGAACATGCTGCGGGGAGTTAACAGTTTCATATAAGAATTCTCAGTAAGGAAAAGAGCAACAAGCCAGCATATCAACAAGGACAAGAAATCACAAACTTGCACGGCATCACCCTTCGTGCTTTTACTCTCGTCCTCACTATGCAATGTATAATGTAATCAATGTAAATCATGGCACGGCATCACCCTTCGTGCTCTTTCTCTCTTCCTCACTATGCAATGTCTAATGTAATCAATGTAAATCATGGCATGGCATCACCCTTCGTGATTTTACTCTCTTCCTCACTATGCAATATATAATGTAATCAATGAATATTGGTACGAAATGGTACATCGTACGGCACGACATCACCCTTCGTGCTTTACACTCTTTCCTCACAATGTCAAACAATGCACGACATCACTCTACGTGCTTTAACACTCTTCCTCACCCAAAAAACAATCATAGACAAGGGCAAGGGAGTAAACAGAAGAGATATAGAAATCCCGGCAAGGGAACAACAACATAAATATCAACATCCCAACAAGGGAGACAATATCAAACAATGCACGACATCACCCTTCGTACTTTACTCTCATTCTCACCAAGACAAGTGCATGGCATCACCCTTCGTGCTTTAACACTCTTCCTCACCCAAATAGAAATCACAAACAAGTAAAGGAATTCAACATAATAGATATAGGGATCCCGACAAGGGAACAAAAATAAACAATTAAATCCCGGCAAGGGTATAATTCAATAACTCTTTCTCTTTCTTTCACTTTCATTTCCATGATTTTTCTATCACTTGAGCCAACGCTCCAAAGACTGTAATACCCCATATTTCTTCCTTATTCAATTCACAATTTGAGCCAATGCTCCAAAGACACAATATCTCATATTTCTTCACTATTCAATTCACAATTTGGGCCAATGCTCCAAAGACACAATATCTCATATTTCTTCATTATTCAATTCACAGTTTGATCCAATGGTCCAACGGAGTTTACGGAATACAATTTCCTTCACATATTCTTCACAACATATAGAAGTAATCAATTAAGCATGGAAATTATCACGAATTCAGAATATTCACAACATAAAGACTCACGGTCATGCTAGACACCGATGTATAGATACTCATTACCATGCCTATATATCGTATTTGGGAATTAGCAAGTAGCAAATTATACTCAACTCCTATTCCCTCAAGCTAAGGTTAGACCGAGCACTTACCTCGGGTCCGAAGTATAGCAATCAACCCAAAGCCACACGTTTGCCACAAGAATCCGACTCCAAATGGCCCAAATCTATTCAAATAAATTTCATACCGTAAATAACATCTCATCCAATTGGTGCTACTATTCAATTCGAGGTTACGACGCGAAATTAGGTGAAATGACCATAACGCCCCTCAGGCCAGCATACCAGAGTCGGGTAAATTTTACATTTTCAGAACCCTCGAACCCTCACGAGTCTAGCCATATAAAAATCTCTCAATTCGGAGGTCAATCACCCACGCAAACCCTAATTTTAGAAGAAACCTAAGTTCTACCCAATTCACCCAATTTCACCCATGAAAATCTTTGATTTTAACTTGAAAACATGTTAAATAATGTTAATGATTGAAAAGAAATGAGTGAAAACCACTTACAACTGATTTGGAAGATTCTTGTTCTTTGGAAAAATCGCCTAGGAGTGTTGAGTTGAGAAAATTATGAAATGTGAAGTAAAAACTCGGTTTTGTACAGTGCAGGCCACTGGTTGGCATCGCAATTGCGAACAGGTGTTCGCAATTGCAAACACCCCTGCATGGGAATACTGTTCAAGAGGAGGGGCTTCGCATTTGCGAAGAAAGGCTCGAATTTGCGAACACTGTGCAGCCAGTGCACCTTCGCATTTGTGATGCTGGCTTCGCATTTGCGAAGCCTGCAGAACAGAACACCAGCAGGTTTCCAAGTTAAGAAATGAATTCTTTGGCCTATCCAAAACTCACCTGAGCCCTCGGGGATCCAAACCAAATATACCAACGGGTACCGAATCATAATACGGACTCGCTCGAGCCTTCAGAACACCCAAAACAATGCTAAAACTCGAAATCACACCCCCAAACCTCAAGAACCAACTTAGAAATTTTAAGTTTTCTAATTTGCTAACAACATGCCGAACTGACCTATACATCTCGGAAAGACACCAAATTTTACAGATTACTCACACGACATCCTAAGAACTTACCCGTGCGATCAAATCACCAAAACAAAATCGTACACATATAATTAAACCTCAATATCCATGAATTCTATCAATTTTCATAAAAACATCAAAGTTTCCATTTTAAGCCCGAAACATGATAAACGAAATCCGATTTCAACCAAACTTTACAGAAAGTGCCTAAAACATATATAAGACATGTACCGGGCGCCGGAACCAAAATACGGGCCCGATACCATTACTTTCTAACCAGATTTCATTTTCAATTTCCTTAAATATTTTCAGAAAACAATTTTACTCAAAAATTCATTTTTCGGGCTTGGGACCTCGAAATTTGATTCCGGGCATACGACCAAGTCCCATATTTTCCTACGGACCCTCCGAGACCGTCAAATCACGGTTCCGGGTCCGTTTACCCAAAATGCTGACCAAAGTCAAATTTATTCATTTTCAAGGTTTTCAAATTGAGGCAATTACAAATGAGGTTTTCAAGGCCTCGGAAGTACGGGATGGGTAATATCATAGGTGATGAACCTTTGGGTCGTCACAATGATGTTCAAAATATATTTTTCCCAAGTACTGCTCTTTCAAATATCATCAACATACGTGATGTTCAAATTATATTTTCCCAAGTACTACTCTTTCAAATATCATCATTCTGAAAGACAATTATTTTTCAAATGTACTTTAGGAAAGAAGTCCTTTAGACATAGCTTTTCCTGGAGATAATTGCTTTTCAGCTATACTTTTCAATATATATATTTATATATTTTGATTCAAATCTCCTCAATCATAAAACTACTGGAACTCAGTCCGCCACCCAGAATTTTTCATGCAATGCAGTACAGGGGGAAAGCTACCGGATCTCTGTCTGTAGTCCCAATTTAAATATGCGATGCAGTACAGGGGGAAAGCTCCCGGATCTCTGTCCGTAGTCCCAATTTAAATATGTGATGCAGTACAGGGGGAAAGCTCCCGGATCTCTGTCTGTAGTCCAAATTAAATATGCAATGCAGTACAAGGGGAAAGCTCCCAGATCTCTGTCTGTAGTCCCAATTTAAATATGCAATGCAGCCACTGAGGAAAACAACCAGAATGCGACAGAAAACAACATATATTGCAACAACCGGCGCGAAAGAAAACAAGGCCGAACACAACGTGCAATGAACAAATCAATACAAAGGCTTAATTCACAAAATTAGTAACAACTCGCTCATAAGAAGTAGCCACTGAGAAAAATGCCAAACACAAATAGAGGACAACATAACGAGGGGAAGACAAGACAAACATAGCAACGATTCTGTACATTCAAGTTCACAACCAAGAAAACCAAATCATCCCAGCAAGGGAATCAACTATAACCAATCTCACTTAGACAAGTAGCTTCACCGAATAAACTCCGTTTGAACAATGCTCAGTAAATAGGCAGCATATGAAGGAAGA
>ML313718.1:2486-25891 GCA_005239505.1 Nicotiana paniculata
AAACAAGCCACCCCAAGGAATTGTGACTCTTAAGTTATTATGTTATGTGGCAAGATTAGAAAGGTGATATTTGGCAAGTCTTAAGAGCTTGAGTCACATATTCATTTAATGAAAGAGAGCCATTTTAAGTCTTACGCACATGAGCACATATCCATCTAATGAAAGAGAGCCATTTTAAGTCTTAAGCACATGAGTCACATATCCATCTAATGAAATAGAGCCATTTTAAGTCTTAAGAACGTGAGTTTCTTCAAATGAATTCATGTTTACATTACAAATCAAATGGAATCTCTTATAGAGAGTGGCGGGTGGTGGGTTCTTCAAAGAGAAAAACAATTCCATACTAAAATTAGATAACATTGGTTGTGATTCTGTAAAGCGCGAATTGCAAATTCTAAGAGAAACGATTCAGGTATGTTAAGGCTATCCCTTCTTTTCTTTTGGCATGGTCCATACGATACAAACGAAATGAGAAAATGCACAACTTCCATAAATGACTCTATTCATAGTGCTAGGGATGCATATGTTCTTGATTCCCCATGTGTCCTATTATTCTATCACCTGTTCATGGGTCTCAGAAAAATACGTAAGTTGAAAAATGTTTAATTCATGATATTACTCAAAGGCATAATGGTCTTATGACATTTAAAGAGATTTTATTGACGTATTTATCATGTATTTCATTCATGTACATTGACCCATGATCAGATGATGTTATATATGCATATATATGTATATATATGTATATGGAATATGGGAAAAGGTTACCGCGTTATATACGCACCACCACCTGATCAGCTGGTATACGTTGATGATGTTATCCACAGTGGTCGAGATGACATGATGGGATGCCCTCAGAGTCTTGATGATATTATGTACACCTATACCTATGCATGACACGATATTTACACGCACGTGCATGACATTATAAATGTTTCAGGATTTACAAAATTATTTAGACTTACAGGCAGAATTCTTTATTCCATGTTTCATCTATGTCTTTTATGTACTGATTTTCATGCCTTACATACTAATTACATTATTTGTACTGCCTCCCTATTTCCCGGGGCCTGCGTTTCATGACCGTAGGTGCAGGTAGACAATCTGACGGTCCCCCTTCTTAGGATCCTTGATCAGCGAGAGTTGGCGTGTTTCATTTGATCCGGAGCTGCTTTTGATTTTGGTATGATATGCTTGTATACATATGGGTATGATGCGGACCAGTCCCGTCCTTGTACAATTGTATATTCTAATAGAGGTCTGTAGACAGTTATGTATAGTTGGATAGTATGTGGCCTTGTCGGCTTCTAGTTTTGGGTATATTGTTGTCTATAGCAGCCTTGCCGGCTCGCCCCACTGTATTATGCATGTATATGTACATATGTATTTTGGAAAGGTTTCCCTTACGTATGTTATTCATGTTTATATCTTAGACGCATGCTTAAGGGTGTTCGACAGGTAGGGCTCGGGCACCCATCGCGGCCCATCAGTCTGGGTCGTGACAAAGATCAGGTTTGTCATCTGACTAATGCACCAGAATAGACTTCCTACAGGTATATACCTGCATCACATAGGTCTGAACATCAACCCTAATTGCTCCTACAATGGAGTGGATGTGGAAGACATCAACCACATCTTTTTTTACTGCACTAATGCAAAAGAGGTATGGCTAAAACTGGTGCTGAATAGCACTAACATTCAAGCCATCCCCCTCAGCCTTCACTATGCAGAACTGATAGAAAATTTGGCATATGCTCCAAAAAGTGCCTTTTAATGCTTGTATTGATTGGAAGTTCCTCCTCCCATTTTGTTTTTGGAGAATTTGGATAACCAAAATCACCAATGTCTTTGAGAAAAAAAAAGAACCATATCTCTGTTAGCCAAACAATTGCTATGGCAGTTTAATACTGCCACGTGGTTATCCAGCATAACCCACCCCTGAGAAAATAATCCTTTACCTTAAGTGGAAACCTACTGATGCATGGTTTTTCAACTTAATACTGATGGGGCTGCTTGTGCAACATCTGGGAAAGAAGACATTGGAGGAGTCTTTAGGACTAGTAGGGGAGACTGGGTCATGGGCTACATGAAAGGGCTACCTCACACAACTAGCATAATGGTTGAGCTTCAAGCCCTTCGGAGGGACTGAAAATTGCTCTTGAGCAAATACTCATTCCCCTAGTGATAGACACTGATTCCATAAAGGTGGTAAACATGATAAGAGATGGCAATCTGACTCATAGTCCCATCATCTATGAATGCAGGTCAATGATGGATCAACTGGGGAATCCAGCAATAGGGCATAACTATCGGGAGCAGAACCAAGTAGCGGATCTCCTCGCCAAGGAAGGAGCTAAGAAGGAAATTTTTGAAAGAACTCCGTTTTTGGTAGTTACAGTGATGTTTGCAAATGAAGCAGTGAGGGCAGACATACTAGGAACTGTATTCAAAAGAAAAACTGATGTTTGTAATATTGATACATTTCTAACCAATGTTCCTGCTACTCAAGGGAACCTGTTGGGGTTTTAAGCTATTAATGCTTAAAATAGGGTGAATGAGAAATGGAGGGAAAAATAAAATATTTGAGTTTCCCTCCTTGATTGTTCCATATGGGAAGAGGAAAAGGTTTTTGATGGGTATATAAAAAATTACTCTTCTTCTAGCTCATAAAGAGTTGAGAAGAAGGCAAGCCTCGCGCCATTGTCGTCGTCGCTCGGCTCGGCTCGGCTTCGCATTTGGATTCGGATTTGGTCGAATGATCGATCGATTGATTAATTTTTGGACCAAATTTATTTGTTAATAGTAAATATTAACAGTAAATTATTAAATATTTGTTTTAATGACAAAATTTTAATATTAAATCCAATTCAATTATCCAATTTTCAGTTTTCTGTTTTTGTAACAGAAAATTAACTACCCTCTTCAATTTTTCCTCTTTATTGTTGAGTAAATAGCCATTGATGTTATGGCATTTATGCTATGGCCGTTTTACAAAACAGTCATTCTGAAGAGTTGCACCTCTTCAGATTTAAGCCCAACTTTAGCTATAAATACAAGTCCATTCTCTCAGATTTTTAATAAGAATTTCTGATTTCTCCTCCTTTCTTCTACATATTTTTAACTTCAAAGAAAGCAACAGTAAGTTTGATTTGCTACCGAACTTTGTGTTCGCTGAAACACTGGGGTTTGAAATACCACTACACCAGTGTGTAATTCGTTCCATCCTGGGAAGAAATAATCCATAACCTTGGGTACTAGGAGGAGATTAAATTCCTTAAGGAAACACTGTGAATTCAGTAGGCTCGAATTAATTTTTATTTCGTTTACATTTCTGTTTGAATATTATTTTATTATCTTCAGAATTATTTTACAAATACAGTTTACTAACAGAACTCAGGTTCCTTTATAATGATGTAATTTTTTGAAGGACCGATTATTATACATATATCCAGTTTACTAAAAAAATTACGTATACATACAAAAAGATCTTTATTTTTATATATAGGAGATTCAGAAAAAAAGATACAAGAGTATTTATAGAGTCATTTTCTTCGGTTCAAACCGTAAGATGTTATGTTGAACAATTTCCTCTAGAATAAATATAATACTGCATTGGCATTTAGTAAGGTAATTTTAAAGTGAGTGGGAAAATCAATACTCCATTTAGGAAAAGGTTTGCACCCCAGGCAAGTTGTCTCAAAAGATAGCGACATATTGGCATTTTTTGTGTAGTAGCTATAGCAGTCATTCATCAGTCATAAATTGCAACCAAACCATATATTGCACTGTATGGCTATAGGAGCTATGTACCTCTTTCAATTCTTATGTATAATACATGCTGTGTTGTCTCTTTCTTCCTTCTTTCAGAATATATATCAGTGAGACATTTATTTATTTGATAATCAGACGAAGCAAAGCATGCAGTAGATGGACTTTGTTTCTGCTCCTTGGATCACACGCCTTACTGACACTTTTAATTTCATGTAACGTAGCTTTCAGTCTTCTTCTCTATCGGATTGCTCTCACATTTCTCCCTCAACCATCTATATATATATATATATATATATATATATATATCACTCCTTCATTTCACTCTATGCGTCAAAGTTTGGTGCACGACCATCAAAGTACTTAACTTTTTGTATAAACTTGGATATAGATTCTTCAAGTTTATAGAGTAAAAAACTGTTTGAATTATCAAACAGTGTTTTTGTCACGTAAACCCGCACGAAGGGAGTATATTATAACTTATTCCTCTAAACATATATAAATACTCACTCAATCTTTAATTTGAGAAAATGACAGAACGAAGAAACTTTTAATTGTGTACAACTCAAAATATTAGAATTAATTGGATTATTTCAATACTACAGTTGGTGAAAAGAAAAATGCTTCTAATTAAGTAGGAATTATGAAAATTAAGCAACTCTCTTATCAGCTCCTTAATTTAATTTACAGGGATGTGATGTTGTGATTCTTTAGTTTATGTACATGTATTTCAACCAAAGTTTTCTTGTTACAGAATCATGGATATTATACTGTAGCACCTTGCACACATTCTATTGGCTATCATCGTCTAGTTCCTATCCATTAATCAATATATACTCTCTATCTTTTTTGTGTGTCATCCATCAATAATAAAAACAAGAAGTACGACCATTTCCGTAAGTAAAATATTTTTATATTATATATAGCATCAATGATATATGTATCACGGTTTTAATCCGTATACTCTACCTTTCTTTGCGATTTTAATTTTTTTTCTCACGCATAGAGCTATATAATGATATGTCCATCAATATTCATGAATTTCTTTCAGTTTTTCTGCTTAATTTTTAAGGGAATTTATATTTTATAGATTTAGAAAGTAAGATTTGAGGAAGAAAAGCAAATAATGTAGTCAACTTTTGGTGAAAATTAAACGTTAACTAATACCAATAACTGAAAGGGAGAGAGAGCGAGAGCTATCTACATAGGGGCTATATAAAAATAATGGAGTTAAGTTGTATACATTATTAGTGTAAATTTTTTTTTATATTATTCATGGCGGTCTGTGATAGCAGGTTAGTTATCAATGATCATCCTTACTTTAACAAAATTCCAATTATCAAGAGATTTACTTATAATTAGTTAAAAAGTAATCTTATTATGTAAATATAACTTTATTGTTTTGTTTTTGAAAAATTAACCCGAATAATCTCAAAATTTATAACTTATTTAACTTGTATTAAAAAAATAAGCGAAGGACGCCACGACAAAAAAAGAAGGCAAATGGAGATGTTACGCGGTACAAATTTGAATTAATTAGCGCCTAATATTAATACCAAAGATTTGGAAACCAAAACAAATCATTTGCATACACAATTAATACATAATATAAAAAATAATTATTTAATTTTATAAAAAATAAGTGAAGGACACCCATGTGATAATGATGAAAAAGGAAATTGAAGAAGTGAAACGTAATGCAAATAATTCAAGAAAATGAAAGCTAGTCCTTATCAACTCGGAATAAAGAGGGAAAGAGAGCACGAGTTGATCATCTTTTATTGGGAGGTCCATTTGACACATGCTTTTTCCTAACGTATTCCTTTCTCCTTTAGATTTTGTGGGCAAAACTTCTTGAGGGGTTAAACGGGCGAAATTGAGTTAGATTTGAGCAGATTAAACGAGTTGAATTGATAAATATAACCTACTAAAATTTATTTGGCTATAGGAGGGAGTTAATTTGGACTACATAATGAGCCATAATCTAATCCATATTTGTATATTTTTTTTAATTATATATATATATATACAAACCTTTTTTCACTACAGTACTAGACTTACTATATGAAAAAGTAACATCCCTTTGCCTCTTATTTTGGGGTAACCTTCAACTTTTGTATGCCACAAATTAATAATTCCTTTTGCCTTTTGTGTTCTTGTTTCTTCAAAACCAAAAAGTGTCCCCCGTCTCCTTCCAAGCTAGAGTTCACTTACACAACATAACAATTGATATCTCAATTTGGAATTTAATTTGAACTCCAAATTCATAAAACCAAATTATATATGTTTTTGCTGGTAAAATTGTGTCTTAATATATTAATCCTAAATTTATTAATTATGATTAACTTTAATTTCTAGCCTTTTTGCTATCACTATAACTAATGTAGTTACCAATATAAAAATATATGATTAAATTTATTATCTGTGATATAGTACAACATCATAAAATATCTATTATCTATAAGGGAGATATTTTCTGGGAGAAATTACATCTAGTCTAACTCTATGATTATAAACTTCGTTCAAATTTAATCCCATTAAATTCAGCTCTAAAAGTTCGGGTACAGCACTTTAGGCCTAAACCTACATTTATTGACTATTATTATTCACCTACAGCCTCCGCCCCTCCCCCCCACCCCCAAACCAACCCCCAAAAGAAAAAAAGAAAAGAGAAAAGAAACTAGAATCTCTTGTTGCTTCCATTATAGACAGTAACGATTGAGTTAGAGCTTCATTTTCTCTTCTTCCGTTTATATTTCCCATTTTGTATTTTTCGCTTTCCTCCTTTAGTTCTTTTTTTATCTTTCTCCTTTTTCCCTTCAAATTTTGCTACAAGTGGTTGAACAAATGGTATAAGGATACAGAAAGTTCAATACCTATAACTTACGTACCCTAGTATCCGCTACGCTATGTATACCACTTGCTTTTAATTTCATTAATTTAAAAGAGAAAACTACTTTTAATATTAATGACCTAACTCGTTAGCCATTTATTAAAGGTGGTTAAGCCCAATGCAGCCATAATTTTTCATTTGGAAGAGTTATGGCAGTAAATTATGGGAAACAGGGAAATGTTAGTTCTACTTAGTTCAAAAAGCATATCAAACCTAAGAGAAATTACCGATAGTGTAAAAATTCTTACGGTATATATAATGTTTACCCTAAAATTTGAATAACAATGAAACTTATATTGTGGTTTTAAGGATACGTGATTTCGTCCAATACCAACTGATAACGAGAAGATAAATAGATGAATTAGACTGTAAAATAAATCAAACCAGTGTGTAAGGAAAAAAAATTGATCTCGAATTGAAGTAGTCTCGAGGTGATATTATAAGAACGGTACAGAACAAAATAACTCAGATAAACAGCAAGTTAAATGAATAGCAAGAAAGAAACGATTGTATATATTTTTTTCAGTAAGTTGTCATGGTTACAATATAGTTCCCCTTTATATAGTAGAGAAGTCCTAATTAAGGTACACTTCTAATTATAGTAGGAAATCGTATTTACAGTTGATTAACCGCCACATAGTTGATCCATTCCGAGATTCATTCCACGATCCTCGACCAATCGCGGATATCTCGCTCTTTCCGTTATAAAGCTATGCCGATATTACTCAGAGTCTGTCTCTTTTTGGCCTCGATTGATGTCGACCTTGATCTGAAAAAATGCTTCGATTTCGAACTCGATGTCCTAGTTCTTTGACGTAACATTCCTATCTCGACCAGATAGTGAAGTCGAGTAGCCCCGATTTTTACCGTATACAGATAGTCCCCTCGTTTCTTAGAATAAAATGATAAGAAACGACTTGAGCCTCGATTTTCTTATGACCTCGATAAACAGTGATGTCATCTCCGGGACGTAAGCGATGGAGGTGACCGAAACGTCCCGTCGGTACAGTTTTCCAAATCATTAATGCGCGTCAGTGGGAGGTCGGCTACTAATGCCGTCGAACCGTCACCGTAATTTCTATAAATATGGACTCCTTTGATTAATCAAACTTTTGCTTCCCTTTTCATCAATTTTTCTAAGTCTTTTAACTCTCTCAATTTCTTCTTCTTCATCACTTCTTAGATCATCTCCGCTAGTTTCAAATCACCAAACTTAATATTTCATCTTTCTTTTACTTGCATAATGGAAAAACATAAAAAATCATTCCACAAAAGGAGAAAGCCTCCTCTTCTTCTTCCCGGCCGGCCGGTGACAAAACGCCGGTGGAATCGCATCCTAGCGAGTGTGTTCCTGGCCCGTGCGTTCTGAAGCCTGATTTTAAAGTTGAGAACCCCCTATTGGTCCTTGGCCGGTGTGAGCACATGTCGAGATACATCTGCTCGATAATGACGGGACACCTCGAGGCAATAAAAAGGGGTTGCAACTGGGGGGATGAAGTTTTTGTACATATCCCTACCCCTGAAGAGAGTATTACCACCCACGTGGAGGTGTTTCTAAGTGTTTACACTTACCCCTTCACGTTGGGTCCCCTCGACCCAGTCATCGTTGATTTCTACAAGAGGTTCCAGGTAACCCTCAGCCAAGTTCACCCCTCTTTCTAGCGCATTGTAATCATGCTCCGGTTCTTCTCCAGCAAAATTGAGGGGCTGTTGTTCACCCTCAACCATCTCATGAGATTATATCGACCCCGACTCTTTCGAGGGTTGATCAAACTTCAACGTCGAGCTACCAAGGCTTTGTTATTGAGTATCGACAAGGACAAGGACCGGAGTTGAATGAGCCAGTTTGTTCAGGTGAGGACCTGTGACCTCATCGCAAAGAAAGAAATGCCATTCCCCGAGAAGTGGAACCCTGAGCGTAAGTAACTTTTTACTCATGAATTTTCATGTTCCTATTTTTTCTTTATCTAACATCTTCATTTGTCATGTAGCGGTTGCTTGGATGCCTCGAGCGGTCCCTGACCTCGAAGACTGGGTTCGGAAGTTGGCCTCGACTTTCTCTCATGTCGAGCATTGTTGGCGTGACTTGGAAAAGGGCAAGTGTACGGCAAAGAATCACAGTGAGTTTTTCTTCCTTATTTCCGAGGTACCAATCATACTTCTTTTTCTCACCAAGTTTCCTTTAGTGAAGGACTGAACAAGGACGTGGTTTTGAGGCCTCCGAGCGGCAAGGAAGAGACTAAGTCTCCGGTTTTGAAACCGGGGAAAGATAATAAGAGGAAGGGGGTCTCGTCGTCTAAGGACCCGAAACCCAAAAAAGCCCCAGCTCGAAGGACTAGGAGGAAAATCATTCCTCTCACCATAGACTCGGTCCAAAGGCTGAGAGAAGAAGAAGAAGAAGAAGAAGAAGAAGAGGGTGATGACTCGGCGTTGGTGATTCGACCAAGGAAGACCGTCGAGGCCGCCAAGCCTTCAAAATCGGAGGCGGTTGTCGAGATCCAGCCTCATGATGATAAGGAGGCTTCAAAGAAAAATTCGGGTGAAGTCCCCGACTCGCCTGAGGTTGAGATTGTCCCTCAACATATCGGAGGGTCCCGGTTCTGAGACCTCGAGAGCTGAACAGGGCGCCCCGAGTGACTCGCTTGGGGAAATGACAACATGTCATTCGCCTTCTCTACCATCTTACTCCGATGAGGTGATAAGAGAGGCTTGGGCCATGAGGACCCCCGACATAGGCGGAGTCCCCAGTGGAGAGGATCTCTTTCGGGATTGTTTTACCGGGGCCGATGATGCCCCTTAACGATGCGTCCACCCTCTTTGAAGAGACCCAACATCTTCTATTTCGAGTAAGTATTAATTGTTTTAATTGTCTTTTTATTTTCCTTCCTTCAATATAACTTATTTTCTTCTCATATAGGCTTTTTCCAAGTGTCGGGCCGATCTGAGCCAATGTGAGGCCGAGATCCAGAAGACTTCGGAGGAGAGGAATGCTCTCAAGCTCCTCTGTGGGAAAAAGGATGAAGAGCTCAGGGACCTTCAAGCAGACTTGGCCAAGGCTCGTAAGGAGGAGGCCGAGCTGAACGAGAAGGTAAATGTCCTTTTGAAAAAATACGGACTTGATCCAAGGGTGGAGGCTAACATTTTGATGTCTCAGTTGCAGAAAAAAATTGAGAAGATCGAGCTTTTCCGGGGGGAAGTCGATCGAGTTAAAGCTGACTGCTATTGGTGGAAAGAAAGCATGGACGCCTTGCTACGGAGAAAGAGGCTGCCTTGACCCAACTGTCATCAGTCAAAGTTCAACTTCAGAGTGCTAGGGAGAAGAGCTCGACTCAGGCCAAAATGATCGAGGAGCTCGAGGCCGAGCTTGCTAAGTCCCAAACTGAGGTCGAAAAGACGAAGACTGCGACCGATAAATCGGTGGCCATGTATCTGGCTAATGTTGAGGCCGCTCAAGCACAGTTAAGGGACGCCCTTGATCGAGCTCAGTAGACTACTAACCTTGCCAAACACCAATATCGAAGGGAGATCCTCGAGGAAATCCATGCTTGAGGTTTTGACCTCTCTGAGGAGATAACACAGGCAAAGGTGCATGAAGCTAATGTCAGGCTGCTTGCCTCCTCCGATGACGATGATGATGATGAAGGCAGCCTAGGCAGGTCTGATAATGGCGAGGGGCCCGAAGAAGAAGCTTCCCCCGAGAGAGAAATCGCCCCCGAGCATAGTTATGACTTGTATTTTTCCTTTTTTTTTTGTAAAACCTTTGTTGGTCTTTTGTACATATTTTTGTTCAAGTATAAAATATTTCCCTTCTGAGTTCCTTCTTAAATTTTGTCTTCAAACTTACTTTGCGCTTTGTAAAATTTTAGTACACTTTTATGCCTTGAATAATATGTTTGAGACTTCGGTCTTCGGTGAATGGGAATGTGTTCCCGAACTCTGAGTGTATTGGCCCTGAAGTAATAGAACCCTTAGGTTTGTATTGAGTAATAATGAATCCTAAAACTATAGTCGAGTGAATTTTTATTCGATCTCGAAGTAGTGTAACACTTAGGTTCGAATTGAATGGGAATGTGTTCCCGAACTCTGAGTGTATTGGCCCTTAGGATCTTTGAATCGGGTCGATATGGCCTTAAAAGAATGGATTTTTTCCCTTTTGGCTTAAAGAATTTATAAAATTTTGTTATGCCTTAGTGTGTGTGTATATATATAAATAAATATATATATATATATATATATATATATATATATTATCCATTGGGTTTTTTGAGGGTTTAATATTGGTCGAAACCCTTTTGCTTTTTGTACCTTAGCACAAGTTTGAATAATTCGATACCTCTTGAGGTTTTTCGAGGGCTGATATTATCGAAGCCCTTAGATGATTTTGCCGATGGTAGCCTTTTTAAACCGGTTTGCAAAGAATTCGAAGGCCTGTTTGAATTGCAAGATTCGGACGTCTCCGAGCCGCATTAATTTGGCCGTAGCCTTTTGGTATGACTCTTGGGCTTATTTCCCAGTAACACTTCGAACTTATTAAAAGTGTTAGTCCCCGAGATTGATAGCCTTGGCCTATAAATCGAGGGATGCCTCTTTGAGGTCTTATGGTTTCGAGTTTAGATAATTCAAAAATGTTGAGTTTCGATGACAGTCTCCGAGTATGAGATTGATCGTTCAAGGTGTAGTTGCACTTTGGCCCTTGAGCCATTTTACAAAAAATATAAGTACGGAGCTTTTAAAGTAGATAATTTTCATTGAGGCACATGATATCTGATGAGGAAAAGTACTTCTTTGAATAGTTCATACATGCGTACATGTTTTCCCATCGGAGCCCGACTAATCTATACGGACACCGTTCATTCGACCGTTTGGCCCATTACAAAGTTTTCCTATCGAGGCCCTTTTGACATGAAGTATTTTCCTTGAAAATAAAACGTCCGAGGGTGATTCCCCCCAGTATTCGAGTTTGATTGTGAGGAGACCTCAAATACTCTAAGTCAGCACGAACGATGGTTGCCTCGTTAATAACCTCGCCAAAAAACACATTTGGGATAAAAGCTGGTCGAAGGGAAAAAGAGTGCAACGCGTGCTTTAAGGTCCTAATATCTTCCTGCTTATTGATAACTTCAATATTTTTGCTCGAACACCTGAAAATAAGTTAGTGTAAAATATAAATGAAAATTTTAGAAGGTCATACCTTAGCAATAATATCGCTTGAGTAGTGAGATGTTCCAATTATTTGGTAGTTACTCGCTGTTTATCGTGCCTAGCTTGTAAGATCCCTTGCCGATGATGTCGAGGACTTGATAGGGTCCTTCCCATATCGGGCCAAGTTTCCCTTCATTAGGGTCTCGAGGCTTGATGGTGACTTTCCTTAGGACCAAGTCCCCGATTCTGAAGTGGTGAAGGTTGGTCCTTCGATTATAATACCTTTCAATGCTTTGTTTTGTGCGGCCATTTGGACGAGGGCGGCTTCTCGTTTTTCATCCAATAGTTCGAGGCTAGTAATCATAGCCTCGTGATTTGATTCTTCTGTTGTGTGTCGAAATCTGGGGCTGGGTTCCCCAATGTCGACTGGGATCAAGGCTTCAGAGCCATATACTAAGGAGAACGGGGTTTCCCCCGTGCTGGGCTTCGATGTTTTTCGATATGCCAAAGGACTTCGGGTAGAATTTCACTCCATTTTCCCTTGGCGTCGTTCAACCTTTTCTTCATATTCTGAATGATGGTTTTGTTCGTCGATTCGACTTGCCCATTTCCTATAGGATGATATGGTGTTGATAAGATTCTCTTTATTTTGTGATCTTCGAGAAATTTTGTTACCTTGCTGCTGATGAATTATTTTCCGTTGTCGCATACAATCTCGGCAGGTATCCCGAATCAGCATACGATGTGATCCAAGATGAAGTCTATAACTTCTTTTTCTTTGACTTTCTCGAAGGCCCGCACTTCAACCCATTTAGAGAAATAATCAGTAATAAACAAAATGAGTTTAGCTTTACCTGGGGCCGATGGCAGAGGGTCGACGATATCCATCCCCCACTTCATCAATGGCCACGGGGATAGGAACGAATGAAGTTGTTCTCCGGGCTGGTGTATAATCGGTGCGTACCTTTGACACTTATCACATTTTCGAACAAACTCCTTAGTTTCCTTTTCCATGCTATCCCAATAGTATCCTTCTCTGATCATTTTGTGAACTAGTGATTCGACACCGGAATGTTTCCCACAAGTACCTTTTTGAATTTCTCGTAGGAACTAATCGGTGTCCCATGATCCCACGCATATTGCTAATGCTCCGTCTAACGTCCTTCTTTACAATATTTCATCCTCATCCAATGTGAATCGAGCAGCTTTTGTTCGTAGAGCCCTCGATTCTTTAGGGTCCGATTGGAGCTTTCCATTTTTCAAATACTCGATAAATTTATTCCTCCTGTCCCAAGTTAAGCTCGTGGAGTTTATCTCAGCGTGACTTTCCTCGATTACAGATTTTGAGAGTTGAACGACAGTCCCCGAGCCGATTTCGTTATCCTCGACTGATGATCCCAAATTTGCAAGGGCATCGATTTCACTGTTCTGCTCTCGAGGTACATGCTGCAAAGTCCATTCTTTAAAACGGTGTAAAGTTACCTGCAGCTTGTCCAAATACCTTTGCATTCTATCCTCTTGAACCTCGAAAGTTTTGTTTACTTGGTTTACTACCAGCAGGGAGTCGCACCTGGCTTCGATGACTTCTACTCCCAAGATTTTAGCTAGTTCGAGACCTGCAATCATGGCCTCGTACTCGGCCTCATTGTTAGTCAACTTAGAAGTTTTGATGGATTGTCTAATAGTATTGCCCGTGGGCGGCTTCAAAATGATGCCTAGCCCGGACCCCTTCACATTCGAGGCGCCATCTGTGAAAATGGTCTACACCCCCGATGATGTACCTGATTTTTCCTTTTCAACTTCGGGTACGAGGGTTGGCGTGAAGTCGGCCACGAAGTCTGACAAAATTTGAGACTTGATGCCCGTTTGGGGTTGATATTCGATATCATACCCACTGAGTTCGACGGTCTATTTGGCCAATTGGCCTGACAGTTTGAGCTTATGAAAAACATTACAAAGTGGTTAATACACATATGAGGTGACATTGAAAATATGGTTTTAGCTTCCTAGAGGTGCTTATTAGATCAAGTGCCAATTTTTCTAAGTGTGGATATCTAGTTTCTGCTTCACCTAGAGTTAGACTTACATAATAAACAGGAAATTGGTACCTTACTCTTCTCGAACTAGGACACCACTTACTGCGATTTCCGAGACTGCCAAATATAAGTAGAGTTTTTCATCTGCCTTTGGAGTATGGAGCAATGGTGGGCTCGAGAGGTATCGTTTCAATTATTCTAACGCCTGTTGGCGTCCGGGGTACAAGAAAAATCGTTCTTCTTTTTGAGTATAGAGAAGAACCTGTGGCTCCGATCCGACGATCTCGAGATGAATCAGCCTAAGGCAGCTATCCGCCCTGTCAGCCTTTGTACGGCTTTAACGCTGTCCACGACAGTGATGTCTTCGAAAGCCTTGATTTTATCGGGGTTGATCTCGATTCCTTGATTTGACACCATGAAGCCGAGGAATTTTCCCGAACCGATCCGAAAGCACATTTCTCGGGGTTGAGCTTCATGTTGTATTTCCTTAATATCTTGAACATTTTCTGCAAATGTATCAAATGGTCCGCTGCGCACAGGGACTTAACTAGGATGTCATCAATGTATACTTCCATCGACTTACCTATTTGTTCTTCGAATATTTTATTTACTAGACGTTGGTAGGTAGCTTCTACATTTTTTAGCCCAAAGGGTATTACGTTATAACAATATGTTCCATACTTGATGAAAAATGAAGTCTTTTCTTGGTCTTCCGGGTTAATTTGAATTTGGTTGTACCCAGAATAGGCGTCAAGAAAACTAAGGATCTCGTGGCCGGCCGTGGCATCAATCATGCGATCGATGTTAGGCAATGGAAAAAAATCTTTGGGGCATGCCTTGTTCAAATCCTTATAATCTACACACATCCTAAGTTTGTTCCCTTTTTTAGGGACTACGACTATATTGGTTAACCATTCGGGATATTTTACCTCCCGAATGGACCCGATTTTAAGAATTTTAGTTACCTCGTCCTTGATGAATGCGTGCTTTACCTCGGACTGAGTCCTTCTCTTTTCCTTCACCGGCCTGAACTTTGTGTCCAGGCTCAATCGATGTGTTGTTATCTCTAGTGGGATACCTGTCATGTCTAAGTGGGACCAAGCAAAACAATCCATGTTATTGATAAGGAATTTAATAAATTTTCCTGAGCTCGGGGATTAACCCCATCCCCAGGTATACCTTTCGATCGGGCAAGTACTCGATCAATATAACCTGTTCCAGCTCTTCGACCGTTGATTTGGTGGCGTCGAATTTTTCAGTAACAACGAAGGTTCGAGGGGTTAGAAAATCTTCATCGTATTCTCCCTCTATTTCCTGCTTCCCCGATTCAGTCGAGGATGGTGGCTGTGATTGCTATTTGGCTTCCTGTTTCCCTTTGATGTCCGATCCTTTCGATTTTGACAGTGGCGATGTCGGTATTACCTCATCGACTGTGAACATTTCCTTCGCAGCATGCTGCTCCCCATATACCGTTTTTACCCCGTCCGGCGCGGGGAACTTCATCATTTGGTGGAGAGTCGATGGGACTGCCCTCATATTGTGAATCCAAGGCCTCCCGAGTAGGGCGTTGTACCTCATCTTGCCCTCGATTATGTGGAACTTGGTATCTTGGATAGTTCCAGCCATGTTCACTGGAAGGATGATCTCTCCGTTAGTTGTCTCGTTGGCCATATTGAAATCGTTCAAGACCCGAGCTATGGGCACGATTTGATCTTGTAGGCCGAGCTGCTCCACGACCCTTGATCGGATGATTTTTTCTGAGCTACTTGGATCAACTAAAAAATGCTTAACTTGAAATTTATTTAATAAGATAGAAATTACCAAAGCGTCGTTGTGAGGTTGAGAAATTCCTTCTGCTTCCTCGTCGTTGAATGATACAGTGCCTTCTGGAACATAATCTCGGGTCCGTTTTTCCCTAGTAATCGATACTTTAGTGCGTTTGAATACAGGCCCTTGTGGAATATCGACCCCACTGACGATCATATGGATTACATGTTGCGGCTCCTCCTGTTCATTTTTCCTGTTGGCGTCCCTTTCTTTGAAATGATTCTTTGATCGATCACTTAGGAACTCTCAAAGGTGTCCCTCATTGAATAGTCGGTCTACCTCCTCTCTTAATCGTCTGCAATCCTCGGTCCTACGGCCATGCGTTCCATGATATTTGCACATCAAATTAGGATTTCTTTGAGAAGGATCGGTCTGTATGGGCTTGGGCCATCTAGTATCGTTAATTCTTCCAATCGCCGATACAGTGCCTTATGCAACAATTAAGGTGCCTCTGTAGGATCGACATATTTATCAAAACCAATTTTTCTCATAAGTCCCCGAGAATTCTGTCCTCGATCGCTTCTTCAATCATTCTGTGCGGAATTGCATCCCAGGTTGCTGTTCCTACAATCTTCAATGTACGGTTGGTATCGGTCTTTGTTCGACTGTGGCTCCTTATCGACGTCCCTATGATTTTTATTTCCTGACTTGTTTGGATACACTGAACCAGAAGGAGTTCCTAATTGGTCATCCTCGGGCTTGATCTCGATTGCTACCGATTATGTACATCGGCCCAAGTCACCGTTGGATATTCGATCAATTTTGCTTCAGTTGACACGATGCTATCAAACTTCGTTCATTCAATCCCTGAGTGAAAGCTTGAACGGTCCAATCATCCGTGACCGACAGAAACACCATGCGTCCCATTTGAAATCGGGATACGAACTCCCTCAGCATTTCATTATCCTTCTGTTTTACATTGAAAATGTCCGATTTCCTTGTTGCAACCTTTATGGCCTCGGCATGTGCCTTTTCAAAAGACTCTGCTAACATGGCAAATGATTCAATGGAATTTGGCAGTAGATTATGGTACCAAATCATTGCCCCCTTTCAAATAGCATGTGAGTTGTCCGTGCAGTAATAAAATAGATTCGATAAAACAGATTCGATCTCAACATCTTCCAAATCGTTACCTTTTATGGCGCAGGTATAGGAGGTGGCATGCTCGTTGGGATCGGTGGTCCCATTGTACTTAGGTATATCCGAAATACAAACCTTTTTTGGGATGGGCTTAGGAGCCGCACTTGGGAGAAACGACTTCTGTACAAATTTTTTCGAATCCATTCCTTTTAAAATCGGCTGGTGCCCCCGGTATCTGGTCAACTCGGGAGTTGTATGTTTCCACTTTCTTATCATTCGCTTCAATTTTCTTTTCTCCCAACTCAATTCTTTTGGTGAGCTCCTCGAGCATTTTCATTATTGCTTGATCGGTCCTCGATTCATTATTATTCGACCTCTATGGTAATGGCTCGACACGGTGGACGGCTTCTGATTCGACCCCACTCGAAGTTTTATATTGATTTTTTAGCTGTGCAATAGCGGCTTGTTGAGCCTGTAGCATTTCGAATATTACCTGGAGACTAACTCCTCCATCTCTTCTGCCTTGTGCACCTGGGCCACCAGATCGACCTTCTCTGCGTACGCTCCCTTCAGGGTCTGCGCCCAGGTCTACATTTACAGCAATGTGCGAACTGACGTCGACTGGGTTGGCAACCGGTGCTCCCCTGAGATCAGCTTGTGGCACTTTAATCCCTGGTGCAATTACATTGTCGTTTTCCCCGTGAAATCCGAGGCCATTGTCACTATGTGTGGGTACGTGTTGTGAGTTCGACATGTTTTAACCTGAAAGCAAAGATACTTGACAAGAACAAGCATAAAATAATGTCTGTTATCGAAATCAGTATTGAATAATCACTATGATCCTTAGCCCCAAGGTGGGCGCAAACTGTTTACCTTAAAATTTGGATAACAATTAAACTTATATTGTGGTTTTAAGGATACGTGATTTCGTTCAATACCAATTGATAAACGAGAAGATAACTAGATGAATTACACTGTAAAATAAATCAAACTAGTGTGTAAGCAAAAAACATCGACCTCGAATTGAAGTAGTCTCGATGTGATATAGTAAGAATGGTACAAAACAAAATAACTCAAATGAATAGCAAGAAAGAAACGATTGTATATATTTTTCTTAGTAAGATGTCATGGTTACAAATGAATAGAGTTCCCCTTTATATAGTAGAGGAGTCCTAATTAAGGTACACTTCTAATTCTAGTAGGAAATCGTATTTACAGCTGATTAACCGCCACATATTTGATCCGTTCCGAGATTCATGCCACGATCCTCGACCAATTGCAGATATCTCGCCCTTTCCGTTATAAAGCTATGCCGATATTACTCAAAGTCTGTCTCTTTCTGGCCTCAATTGATGTCGACCTCGATCTAAAAAAAGGCTTCGGTTTCGGACTCGACGTCCTAGTTCTTCGACGTAACATTTCTATCTCGACCAAATAGTGAAATCGGATAGCCCGGATTTCTACCGTATACATATATCTTAAATTCTTCTCGATTTAATGTTATATACAATGTCAATTATAGACACTCCTTGTTTTTACTTCCCCTTTTAGATTTACACGGCAAAGAGATGCTAGTTAGTGAAAAGTTAATTATTCAGAGTAACACATACTATATAGTTCTATTACACATTACACTGTGTAATAGACGATCCGATGCTTTAACTGATCAAAATACAAAAGTTCAATGCGCCAATGGAGGAAGAAAAAAAGCTGTTAGAAATCACCATCATGTTTCAATGAGGGTGGGTCTATATTGTTCTATTGGGATCATTATAGTTCCATTTACTCATCACTCTTTTAAAGTTTAACACCCTTAACATAAATTTGCTTTGTAGTGTGAAAAGAGTTTATAAGAATAGCTTTTACAAAGATAAAACTAATCATATAATTCTAATCAAACCATGCTTTCATTTAGTTTTCTGTAACTATTTCTCATGAGAATGTTGGATCAAGTTTGAATAAGTTTTACAGGCTCCATTATTTTACTATAGGACAACACAACACATACTCCATATATGAGGTTTTTTTTTTACCTAAAACCTTTAAAGGATCTTCACAAAAATAGCTTTTGTATCTAGAATACATAGATTATACACTGATTATATACACATGCAAATATAAGCCTCTATGGAGATTCGAGTAAGATTTGCGTAGACACTATCCTCCTCAGACCCACTATACGGGATTACACTGGGTATGTTGTTATATTTTATATACTCAAAGTACACATACATTATACATCCGAGATCTATTTTAAATTTAAACATTGGTGAGTGAGGAGTCATGTTAGTTATTTTTAAATTAAAATAGTTTCAAGAAAGAAATGGAATGATACTTATGGAAGCATATGAAAATAAAGTAGGAGGCGACGTGCTGTGACTGTCCAAATCAGTACACTACTCCCATGAGAAGCCAAAAAAGATAAGTCATTCTCTCTAAAACCAAATGTTCCATTCATTTCATTTGCATCCTTTTTTTCCTTCTTCCTTTTAGAAACGCCCTTGTTATGCTAACCCTAGCTAAGTCGGCTAAACTTAGATACCTACTATTGCAATACAAAAGCATTAGTTTTCAATGTCAATTAGGTTTCCTTTTTATTGTTTGAGCAGTTTCTTTTCCTAAAGATTGTGTGACAATCTTGTTTTGTTTTTGAGATTTGGATTTTAGACAAAGAGGTTTCATTGGGCTATGGGATTTGTAGCGTACTTTGTCAGTGTTTTTCGGGATCAGCATCATCTGAAAACAGCAGCAGCTGTAATATTATTGCAGAAGTAGCAGGTTAATTCTCAGATCTTATAAAGTGGTCTATTCTTACAAATTAAGACAGCAGAGAGAAAAAACAAAATTGTCTGAATATGCAAAGAATTGTGAAGAAAGATTAATAATGAAGAGAGCAACAGGAGGAGAGATAGTGCAAGTAGAAGGAGGCCATATTCTCCGGTCCACTGGTAAAAAAGACCGCCACAGCAAAGTTTATACTGCAAAAGGTCCCAGAGACCGTAGAGTCCGTTTATCTGCTCACACTGCTATTCAATTCTACGACGTTCAAGACCGATTAGGCTATGACCGGCCTAGTAAGGCCGTCGATTGGCTTATCAAAAAGGCGAAAAACGCCATCGATAAGTTGGATGAGTTGCCTCCTTGGAACCCCAGTATTGATGCAGCTGATGGGAGCTCAAGTGGTAATAATATCGTTTTGGAACAACAACAACAACAAGAGTTTCAGCTTGGTAGACAATTAGAAGAAAATAACCCAAGTGGTGGTAATTCTTGTAATTCTTATATGATGCAAACGCATACTGGAGGAGAAACACAGTCGCTTGGTGATACTATGAAATCATTTTTTCCAATGAATTCAGGGACTTCATTAATGAATTTCCAAAACTACCCACATGAGATAATGCCAAGATCAGCTTCATTTCAGAATGAAGATCTTGGTTTATCTCTTCATAGTACTACTTTTCATGACCAGAATTCTAACCATAGGGCTTCTTCTAGTCATGACCACCAAACCATTTTCTCAAATCAAAATTTTGAAACAAATTATTCAAGAATGGCAGGTTGGATATTACCCCATCATCACCAGCAAACATTGTATTCCCCACAACCACAAGGTGCTGTATTTCCTCAAAGGGAACCCCTTCAGTCCAATTTTTCACAGTTGATTCATGCTTGGGAAGAGCGGCCGCCGATGAATCATGTCCATCATCAAGCAGAAATTTCAGACAGACATTTCACTTCAGATTTCCAAATTCCAGCTAGGATTCATGGGGAACATGAGGAGCCTTCCTCTGCTTCTCCCAATTCTCACCATTGATTGTTGATTAAAAGGTTGGTTCCATTTATTACCAACAATATAATTCTGTTTAACTATGGGTTTTTAGTTGAATTGTGACAATCTTATCTGAAAGTTTAACTTATTATACAGAATTACTAGTATTTAATGTAGTTTTCCATGTCTCAGATATATATATTTCTCAACGTGTAGTTTGATTCTTTTCATGTGGACATTTATTTTGTTTATTGAATATATAGTGGTGAAATTTGAACCCAACGCATATTGCTTGCTCCGGTACTCTATTGAATTGTGCGATAATCTCATCTTAAAAGATTAAATTTAGATAGCAAGGACACACTTTTAATTGTTTAGTTACATTATGTCTCAATGATTTCTAGCTTTAATATTCTTGAGTTCATCTGTTCATTATGCTTTCTCAGGTCGATTAGATATGTTGACATCACCGAAGATCAAATGTGCAATATTTGAAGGAGAACATGGTCAGAGTTTCAAAGAAATGTAACTGTATTTCTTATCTTAATTTTTGTGGATTTAGTCAATTACGACGTTAGGGTACCTTGTTTTGATTGCAAATCTTCCACCTGTTTTGTTTGAATTGTTTTGAGTGATATTATTGGAAACTTAAATTGCTGGTAGACTCGGTTCTTGAGACCCTGCTTGATAAATATCTTTCGTTCTGTGATTTAGAAAATCTCTCTTCTTTGCATATTAATTTGTCTTAAGGAATTATAGAATAGTGGGATAGGTCTTTATTTTGATCGTCTTTCTTGATGCCTTCATTGTCTCTATTTGTTTCTCGAGTTTGGACTTTCGCTACTAATCATCACCTTTTAACCAGTAAAAATATTTAAATTATTTTTTTGCCAAAGTTCCATGCATAGCATCGTGTTCTAACTTCCCCTCAACCTAAAGTTAAAAAGATAAACATTTGAAAAATCCAAGTCAAAACACGAAGTTTGTAAAATTCAACATAAATAACTCAAATGCGACTATGCCAAATTTTAAAAAATTAAGGTGTATCATACACATAATAATGCTAGCTGTAGATCTTTTATATTTTCACTCTCACATAAAATAAGTGATGCAGCGCAGTGCACTCGTATATTATTTAAATCTAGACTTCACTTAAAAAACTAGGTTACAGTTGCGAAAGTTGTTCGAACAATAAAAATGCTCTATATTATGTAAATGGATCTTTTCATTCGTATACACTATTTGAAATTTTATTACCCTTAATATTCATGTTTAGCTAATTACCCAGCATAAACAAATTTTGTATACAAAATATATACAATCCACCTTAAAAGACTTCCAAATCCTTAATTGTGCCTTCAATCAAAAAATTTAATTACATCTTTTTCCTTCTTTTTTTTTCTCCTCTTCTCTTTTAATATATGTTGGAAAATACAAATGTTTTTCCGTATATGTCAACACTAAAAATCTAGTAACAAAATTTCCGCCAGTTCATTAATTCCTTTTAGCATTACAGTTACTTGACACGTTTGTGAGATTCAATATTGAAAAACAGTATATTTTTTATAATGAGAACTGCAAACAAAAGTTGTTTCATAAAACACGTTATTTATCTGGGGAACTATTAAAGAGTCAAGAATTTGCTCATTGATACATCAAAAACTGAATGTAATCAGAAAAATATGTTACAGGTTATAAGTAATCCTCTCTCACCCCTTTCCTCTTTTTCATGACTGGTGATGAAAGGATGATGACCAATCAGAACACAAAGAAAGTAGATTAACTAACTAATTGCACATAGATATTTTGTTTTCTGTTTTCACAAATAAAAAACGACTAAAACTTTTAATTTTCTGCAAAAAACGCGATTATGTCGAAAATCCCAATTAAGCTACAATTGAAGGGAATTGGGATATAATTCAATGTACCCATTTTGTAAATATTTTGTAGCTAAAATACAGTTATTTGTATTCTGATTGTAGATACTTTATTTTCTGTTTTTACAAATAAAAAACGACTAAAACTTCTACAACTTCTGCAACAAACGGAATTATGTCGAAAATTTCAATTATGCTATTGAATGGGAATTGGGACATTAAAATTCAATGTACCCAGTTTATAGATATTTTGTAGATAAATTGTAAATTATTTGTATTCTGATTGTAGATGCTTTGTTTTCCGTTTTCACAAATCAAAAACGACTAAAACTTCTACAAATCTTCTGCAAAAAACACAATTATGTCGAAAATCCCAATTTCGTGTTGCTACATATTTTGACAATGATCTGCCGGGACAACCAAGAGTATGTTGATTTTCTCTTGAGTTTCCTTCTTTTTACTGTTGGATCTTTTAAAATCTTCAGTAACATCTACTTACTAAATTACATATTCTATCTTTTTAGGCTACCCAAAGATCAGGTAGACCTATTAAATCAATATGTAGTAGATTAAAATCAAAAGAAAGTCGGATCAGAGGCAATCTGATGGGTAAAAGAGTAGACTTTTCTACTCGGACAGTTATTACTCCTGATCCAACTATTAACATTGATCAGTTGGGAGTCCCGTGGAGTATTGCTCTGAATCTCACTTATCCAGAAACAGTGACACCATATAACAATGAAAGGTGTGTTTTTGTTCTGGTAGAACTGAAACTCCACTCACCAACCAACCTAAACAAAGATGAAAATTGGACTGTGTATGTTTGTGCTCATTGAAGCTGGATTTTGAAACAGGTGAAAGAAGCTTGTTGAATATGGACCTCATCCACCTCCTGGTAAACTGGGGCAAAGTATATAATTAGGGATGACGGTCAAAGGCTTGATCTCCGATACTTGAAGAAGAGCGGCGATCAACATCTTTGTTTAGGAGGGAAAGAAACGTGGGAGGGG
>ML313721.1:0-46516 GCA_005239505.1 Nicotiana paniculata
CGACTGGGGACCCTGGCGTTTGGTGGCTAACGCCAGGCAAGGGCTGGCGTTTCAGCCCTAACGTCTGGCTAATGCCAGGGTAGGGCTGGAGTTTCAGCCCTAACGCCTGGCTAACGCCAGGTAGGGCAGGTTGTTTGGCTCTGTCGCCCGGGTGTCTCCTTTCGCGTATTTTTCGACGTATTTGCATCCTTTTATCCCCGTTTCCATCTCCACTTCACCTACACATGAAATAAACTCCATTAAGCACATAACAAGTGTAATTTTATCATTAATGCGCATAAAATGTAAGGTATATCACATGTTAAACTATGCATTTTAGTCTCGCATCAATCTCCTAACGCTGGTTGGTACCTGTATCTACACAAAAGAGTGCAGAGTGTAGTATCAATACAACCGACCCCATGTACTGAGTAAGTGCCTAGCCTAACCTCGACAAAGTAGTGACAAGGCTAGGACAAGACACCACATAAAACCTGGACATCAAAATCATGCTAACAGGAAATAATAGCAATTAAAGAATGTAAACAACAATTAATGGGAAGGCAGCATGCGATGGAAAATTTTTCTTCTTTTTTTCATAAGGAATGGGGATAACAATAAGACAAGTGTAGATAGTGATCAACAATAATATTAGCAATTAATACTAGAAATGGAACTTGCACGACATCACCCTTCGTGCTTTACTCTCTTCCTCACATTATAAATAAATCATGCACGACATCACCCTTCGTGCTTTACACTCTTCCTCAAAATATAATTAAGTCATGCACGACATCATCCTTTGTGCTTTACTTTCTTCCTCACATTATAAATAAATCATGCACGACATCACCCTCCGTGCTTTACACTCTTTCTCACAATATAATTAAATCATGCACAACATCACCCTTCGTACTTTACACTCTTCCTCACAATCTAATCAAATCATCAATAACATAAAAATGGGTTTTCATAAGAAACAATATTTCATCATAATTTTTATCACCATTTAATATTGCAATCTTAACTCAATGTTCTCAAAGGAAATTCACAAGAACTCAATATTTCATCATGGTTACTATCATCATTTATCATTTCAATCTCAACTCGGGATTCAGAATAATAATTATCTCGGTGGAAACCGGATAGTAATCTCTCAACATTTCACTAACAACAATAATCATAGATGATAGGCTTTAAGACAACCAAAATAACAAGAAATAGCATTTACTCTCATGGTATGACCTGACCACAACGTATAGGTACTCGTCACCTAACCTATACATTGGATTTAGCTAACAAACAGGTAACAAGTAGTCATACAATACTTATTCCCTCAAGCTAAGATTAGACACAACACTTACCTCAATTCAGCAGGCCACTAACTGTTCAATTACAACTTTTCTTTTTGAATTTACCTCCAACACACTCGAATCTAATCATAATTAGCTTAATATCATTAATTTAGGCTAAAGGAACTAACTTTACTGAAAAATTATGATTTTCCTAAGTTTTCTCAAAAAAAGTTTAAAACCGACCCCAAGCCTGCTTGGTCCAAACTCGGGGTTCGGACCAAATTCGGTTTACCCATTCATCCCCGAGCCCGAATATGCAATTAGTTTCAAAATTCGACCCCAATTCGAGGTCAAAATTTAATTTTTTACAAAATTCCCTAATTCTACCCAAACCCTCAATTTCTACCATGAAAATTCTTAATTTTTGATTGAAAAGTGATGAAAAACATTGGGTAATTGAAAGAGAAGAGTTTAGAATTGCTTACCAATACTTTGGAGATGAATTTATGTGAAGAAAATCGCCTCTAGGTCTTTGTAGTTCGAAAATGGGTGAAAAATAGGTTCTACCCGATTTTAAAACATATTTTATATGGCTGGGCATGCCTTTATCGCGTTCGCGATGGGCCTGCCGCGTTCGCATAGGGTCAAGCCCAATGGACTTCGCATTCGCGGTCTTGACCGCGTTCGCGTGGAAGGAAACGGGTTCCCTCCCCCAGGCCCACTTAACCCTGTGCGTTCGCGTGAGAGGCTATGCGTTCGCATAGCAAAAAAAGACCCCCAATGCACTTTACTCTACGCGTTTGCGAGCAAAGCAACGCAAACGCGATGAACAAAAGGACTGTGCAGCAGGTACATTTATGACAACAAAATTTCTCAAGTGTAAAATATCCCGTAGCCTACCCAAAACTCACTCGATCCAAACCAGACATGCACGCAAGTCTAAAAACATCATACAGATCATGAAAATAACATCTAAAACTATGAATTAAACCTCAAAACTCATCATTTTTCTCAAGAACACTTAAATTTCACTATTTCTTAACCGGACGTCTGAATCACGTCAAATCAACTTTGATTCTCACCAAATTTCACAGATAGTACTTAAATACTATAACAAATATGTATCGGGCTCCTGAACCAAAATACAGGCCCGATACCAATGGTTTCAAACATTAATTCGTTTCTTCATTTCTTAAATTCAGCAAAACAATTTTCTTCAAAAATTAATTTCTAAGGCTAGGAACCTCGGAATTAAATTTCGGGCATACACCCAAGTCCCATATTTTACTGCGGACCTCCCGGGATCGTCGGAACACAGATCCGGGTCCGTGTACTCAAAATATTGACCCAAGTCAACTAAAACCAAACTTTAACTCTAAAAATTATTATTTCTTATATTTTCACATAAAAGCTTTCCGGTTTCACGTCCGGACTGCCCAAGCAAATCGAGGTAATTATAATTAGTCTTTTTATTGCTAATAAGCCTAGAACAGAGTCTTTATTCATAAAATGACCCCTTGGATCATCACACCAACAATTGCCAATATGGACAAGACAAAAAGTATTCATTTGAATAATTCTTTGACAGAACATATTGGCACATCTTAAATGATACTCTATCCGTTTCGATTTAGATGATATAGTTTGATTCGACACAGAGTTTAAGAAGAAAAAAAAGTCAATTTAGATGAGGTAGTTTGACTCGACACGGAATTTAAAAGAAAAGACTTTTGAAACTTGTGATCTTAAAATCTTAAGAGGTAAAAGCTTTGTGGGGCCATGACATTTGTATGATTATAAAAGCTTCTCATTAAGGGTAAAATTGGTAAAATAAAGAGTTAAAGTTGAATTATTTCTAAATTTAAAAATATGTCATTTATTTTAGAACAGATTAAAAAGGAAAGTACCTCATCTAATTTGAAACAGAGGAAGTAGTAGTAATAATTCTTTAAACCTAATTTGGACACGTTTGGCATCTTTGTTATTACTATCATTATCTTTTATCATTTCCTCCAAAGAAAAAGAGGTTAATGGAATAAACTTTAGTAGCTTACCAAAAATTAGTGGATAGTGTTGGGATATAGTATTAACCATGCGATAAGATATCGTATTGTATTTTATTTTTTATAAAATAATTGTTTATTTGATTTATTCAATTCAATAAAGTACTATTTTAAATAGATCATTTGTTACATGTGTGTCATTTAGTTATGTAGTAGACAATTTAGTGTATGGAGTCTTAGCTCATGCACAAAAGATTAAATTATCGGTCCTCATAATTGATAAACTACGTTCACAATCCTGGATATTATTGGGCAAAATATCTTGATGATTGTAACACAAGATTAAAGTATAATTTGTCTTGATTATGGGAGTGGTTTTACTCCGAATTTTATACGTGGTGTATATTGAACGGATCAAGTGGAGAAAATTTATTTTTGTACTGAATATATAAAAAATATTTTCTTTAATTCATTAAATGAGCTTATACTCCTAATCTTGATATAATTATTATGATCAATGTGATTTGCTTATTGTTTCGATTTATCAAAAGGTACAACTCTATTTATAGTTAGTGTATGCCTAATAGATTGGACAATAACAAATAGCATTTGTGAAATAATAATTAGTTGAGGGAATCCATGACTCGGTTTTGAGTTTGATGATACCCCTTTATGTAAGCTTATAAATTTTCATGTGAAAACCCGGCCGATGAAGTTTGTATTTGTCACATGAAATAGTTTAAGCGGAATTATAAAGAATTTAATAAGTGATTAAACTAAATAGTCAATGATTTAATTTAATTAACTGATATTTGTGATCTTAACATGTGGAGTTAAAGTAAGTGTTAGGAAATTTTCGAAATTTATATTAAGGAGTTCAATTGCAGTTTTTAGTGGAACAAATTGTAACTAATTATGGTATGAATCAATTCATTCAAATTTTTGAATTAATGTTATAATTGGTAGCCTCTTATTGTTTCTGTGGTCCCTGTTATATCTAGTAAAAATCTTGACAGACTTGTGTAAAAAGTGATTTGGGAGAAAAATCATCCATTGGAGTTAGAGTAAGATTCTACTTGCACAAGCAGAATTCTACGCTTTTTTAGCCCCCCTTTTGGCTGAATTTCGGGTCTACATAAGAAAGATGTTTTTCACTCAATAACTCACTTTTCAGAGTTGTATTGTTTTTACTCACTCAAAAGAATTTCATCCAAGGTTTTACTAGGAACATAGCAGAAGACTGCAGCCAAAAAGGGGACTAGTGCTTTTAATCTCGTAATTATATCATTATCTAGTTTATTTGTTTGTGATATTTTGGTTATATACTTGCTTCCGCCGCGAATGTTCTAACAAGATCAATGTTTGAAAATGACTTACCATCCATGGCACTATCAATAACTCAATATTTAGTTTAAGTTCAAAGGAAAGAAGCCAGAAGTTGTGATAAAATAGCATAGCCAAATAGAAAAATACAACAAACCAGAAACTCTCAGTCTTTCAAGTTTGGATAACTATAGAGCTAAGCAAAGACAAAGATATTATTAAGACTTTTGAAACACACGAGCGAGAAAATAGACACAGTGATTTTCAAGAACCAAAAAAAATGGTTTGAGCTTAAGCAGAGTTCGAATGGTTGCCAATATCGAGCACGAATCGATACTTCACATCGGACTTCCGTAGGCGATCGACAGCAGTGTTGACATAGTCCATTGGCACGACTTCAACATCTGGTGTTATATTATGCTTTGATGCAAAATCTAACATTTCTTGAGTTTCTTTTACTCCTCCTATAGCACTCCCAGCCACTAGCTTCCTTCCTGTTTTCCATATTACGTACGTCAGTATGAAGTTTAAGTTATATATACCGTCGTTGTTGTAAGAAATAAAAAAAATTTATGTGCTTACCCAAAAGCAAAGGAAACACTGGCAGTTGAAGTGGTTTTGCATATGCACCAACCATAACAAGCTTCCCGTGAGGCTTTAACATACCAAGCAATGGCAAAAGTGGATGATCTGCAGAAACTGTATCGATAATGCCATCCATTGTGTTCAATGCACCCTGTTACATTATCCCACATAAAACAAAGATTTAAAGTACAAGTGGTAAAATCAACTCATTTTTTAGTAATCCGTCCAAGTTTAAACGGTTTTGGTTCATGACCTATTTGTTGACTTGACCTAACAGATTAAATCATAAATGATCCATCAAACTATTGGGTAACCCAAACCTAAACAAACAAATTTGGAAGAACTTAAGAAATATTCGCTTTTACAACTTCTTTCAATAAGGAGGTAAGATTGGGTCATGTTGGACGGACTGAGTATGACAATGACCAGTTATTCGCAAGGTAGCCCAGTGCACTAAGTTTACGCTATGCGCGGGGTTCGGGGAAGGGCTGTACCACAAGGGTCTATTGTACGCAGCCTTATCCTGCATTTCTGCAAGAGGTTGTTTTCACGGATTGAACCCGTGACTTCTTTGTTGGGTCATTACACAATGTACTAATTAACCAGTTTAGACCTGCCCAAGTTTGACCCGTCCATTTGCCATCTCCAATTTAAAGCAACATAACATATACAATCTCCATTCAACAAACAAAAAAAAAACACTGAATTATACACACCTGAATCTCTTGAGGCTGGCTGCTAAGTACAAACAAATCAGCACCAAGATGTTGAAGAGCTTCATCTTTTTTACCAATAGAGGTACTTATAACTGTGACTTTAGCACCAAAAGCCTTAGCAAATTTCACAGCCATATGACCAAGACCACCAAGACCAACAACACCAATATGCATTCCAGGCTTATCAAGTCCAAAATATTTCAAAGGACTATATGTTGTGATCCCAGCACACAGTAAAGGAGCTGCTTCCATTGGCAAATTCTCAGGCCAATGAACTACAAAATGTTCATCAGAAACCATGATATCGGAGTAACCTCCATACGTTACTGTTCCATCGGAGTTAATACTATTAACAGCCGGTATCTGACCAGGGCAGTAATTCTCCAGATCATTGTCACAGCTTGCACATTTGCGACATGATCCTACCATGTATCCAACTCCTACTTTATCTCCAACTTTAAAATTCTCAACTTTTGTACCAACTTCAGTCACCACACCCACAATCTCATGCCTGTGTCAAATAATTCAATTAAAAACTTTAGTTCTATGCACGGATAGTATAAAAAAATATTTTATACAATCAGATTATCTTGGTACATATGAGTTGATTATCGGATAAACATGTAACTAGCTATAGAATGTTATGCATTCAATGTATATAAGTTAAATCCTTTAAGGAAATAAACAAACGTCAAATACGTTAATGTTTTGTAGTTTCGAACTACTCCATCTGTTTTCAATTTAAATACACATTGACTTGGTATATAGTCGTGTAGTAGTTGATTTTACCACCAGAATGCCTATGAAATGGTGGTCGGCCTTTCGAAAGCCTTCTTCCTAACTTTTCTGAGAAGCCTTTTACGACTTATACTGTAACGGACAGGGGGGTGTTCACCTTTGGAAACTTAGCTACTCAAGTCCTTATTGAGAGTCGGTTTGACTAAACTTTGAAGCTATATTAGATTAATTCAATTTAATATTTTAAAAATAAAATTTAAATATTTAAAAATTATTACATTTTAAAATATTGGTCAAACTTCACACAATTTGACTCTCAATAAGCGAAATGTATCGTCTAAATTGAAAAGGAATCATTACTACTTTGACAAGTTCTAGGGGCATGGAGTAGAGTTATTGACTAAGTTGTCAGTCCCACCTACATTTGGGGCTGGCACTGAAGGAAAATTTTATTAACCCATTAAAGATTTAAAGGCTGCCTCCACAGTCCACTCCATCACTTCTGAAAATATTAATAACACTTAGATCTAGTGAGAATTATGTACCACTCGAGATCTAAAAGTAATACATACAAAATTTTATAGGATCATTTTTTCCTATTTAAATTGTAGAAAATTATGCTGAATCATTTTCCTTGTATCAATTTTAGGGTATGAAATATTGTACAAAGATAATTTTTATTTTTTTATTTTTTTTGGTGTGGAAGTAACTATAGTATAAACATCAAATGGATAAGTTCACCTCCTGTATTAATTTTATTCTTTTTCCTTTTACTTTGCACCTTACATTATTTCCACGGATGCGTCGCATTCTTTAATCCTTTTATGACTTCAACTTCTTTAAATTATATCTTTAGTTTTAGTATGTATTGGTACTGAATGAACGTATTAAAGGCGACCAGCATAAGCCCTTCTCCGATCCGGGAAAAGCAGCAAATTCCAGAAGTTAGGGCTTTATTCACCTTTGGACGTGAACACTATCGAATTGCAACAACAACAACAACAATAACAAATTCAGTATGTTTCCAATAGGTGGGGTCTGGGGAAGGTAGTCTGTACGCAGACCTTATCCCTTATCCCTTATCCCTACCTAATGTAGATAGAGAAGTTGTTTTCAATAGACGCTCAGTTCAAGAAGGGTAAGAAGAAGAAGGAGAAAGCAAGAAAGGAAGAAAGAAGGAAAAGAAAAGAAAAAAGGAGAGATAAAGGATAAGTAGTACCAAATAATATCAGCAGGAAATACAATACCTGAGGCGAACAAAACCACATTACGCAATAAAAAACACTATCGATTTGAAATTATAAAAATGACTAAGAAAAGGTAGACTATTTTTTTTTTTTTTTAAACTACCCCCGAAGTAGGGGGTGGAAAGTATACTTGTCTTGAAATGCAAAAAGGAACTGGAAAATCACAACTTAGAAACACAAAAATGAACAGGAAAATCACAACTTTCAAACACAAAAATCAAAATAAAAGGGGAAAGAAAGTGAAGAAATAAATTACCCAGGTACCACAGGATATCTAGTGAGACCCCATTCATTCTTGATAAAGTGAAGATCTGTGTGGCAAATTCCACAATACAAGACTTTGAATTGCACATCTTTCTCCCCAGTAGCCCTGCACCATTCAAAAGATTTTTCACATACATATATGGAACCACTTTTCTAAAATGAAAAAATAAATAAATAAGTTACAAAAATTTTATGTACTAACAACTTAAAAAATATATTTACACAATCAAATCACTTACAATGTAATAATAGGCAAATATCTATGTCCCATTTAGTGATATATAACTAGTAGCGGAGCCAGAAATTTTACAAAGAATATTCAAAATTTAATATATATTTATAAAAAGGTATTTTTGACCTATATACTCGCTATAATTTTCCTATTTGAACCCGTTCATTCTGTGTGGCTACGACATTGTAAATAACATGACAAGAATAGTAACAATTAACCAACTAGAATAGGTTAAACTACACTGATCGCGTAAAAATATAGTAACGTTATCAGTTTGTGTAACTTAAAATGAGTACCTTCTTGAAAAGTTGAAAGGAGAAAGAACCCCAGAAGTGTCTCTAGCTGCAAATCCAAAAGCCTTCACTGGATGCTCTTCTTCTGGGTTTTTTGCCATTTCACCTAATTCAACAATATAATATAACAAAAAAAGATATCTAGCTATAAATTATCAAACTAAGAATGACTAGAAAATGAGACTGAGCAAACGCATAGGCAAAGCCAATATATTTATAATACTAGTTGGGAAAGTTTTTGCTTTTATTACTATTTTGACTTGTTTCAAGAAATATGTCTACTATATGTGGAGATGGGGCTAAATGAATTTATTTTTGAGTGTACAAGTAGTTGAATTAGAGAAATAAAGTAAATGCTTGAAATAATGGTTCAACTAACAGGTTTGATGAAAGTTAACACAACGACAACGGTTTGCCATCAATTTTGGTCCTGAATCTCTTGTGAGACTCGTGCTCTATAGGGAAAAACCTTAGTCGCGCCACCTTTAAAATCAGCTTATTTTAAAAAATGCTTTTATAAAAAAACTTTTCAAAAAAATACTTTCGTTTTTGATTAATTAATTTAAAAACAACTTGGAGTAATAATTAGTGTTTGACCAAGCTTTTAGAAAATGCTTCGAAATGTATTTTTCTCATAAGTACTTTTTAAAAATGTGTATTTTGAAAAAAGCTACTTTTTCTATTTCTCAAAAACTGCTTCAACTCAAAAAACACTTTTTTTTTCTTTGTAAAAGCCTGACCAAATAGTTTAACTTTGGAAAGAAAAAAAAACACTTTTGGCCAAGATGAAGCTTGGCCAAACAGGCTATATAACATGCATCTTTTAACTCTTATTACTTAATCATGGTTATTCAATATAGGAAAGCTAACAGCTACGTCCATATATAAGTAGCTCATTATAAAAATTGGCCAATTCATAGAATATTACTAATTTTAGCCAATGTTACCAATATTAGCCAATTAGCTATTTGTAGAAAAAAAATGTCAAAATTTTATTTTCTTTTGAGTGGGTGTTATTAGAATAGATTGGGTAATCTTAAGGAGTTTGGATCTCAGTTTTGGGATGATTTGATAGAGTTTGAGGTGGTTTGAATGAAAATTCGAAGTAGAAGAACATGAAAAAAATGATGTGTATCATTTATGTATCATTTGTGTAT
Source organism: Nicotiana paniculata (assembly GCA_005239505.1). NCBI lineage: Eukaryota > Viridiplantae > Streptophyta > Magnoliopsida > Solanales > Solanaceae > Nicotiana > Nicotiana paniculata. The sequence goes on from ML313721.1 coordinate 9,833, forward strand.
CACATACGTATCACACGTATATTCATGTATACACGTGTGTGAGATATATGCGTGATACATGTGTCGCGGAAGAATTTTTTGAATTCGATTTTAACTACGAATTTTGATACCAAATCAGTCCAAATCACCTCCAATCTTCCTCAAATTTTGAATATTAACTCATCTATACGTTTTCAATGAATTTCAATCATACACATTAAAAAAAGGTCCTTTTTTTCTTAGGTTTTTAGAATCTTGCATATACTTATTTTTTGTATTTAATCAACTTGCTATCTCAGCCATAAAATTTCCTTTCTGTATCACGCTTAAAAATATAAAAGGAGATCTTTGCGTGTGATTATTGGAGAGAAGTGTGAATACATAATTTTTGCACGCTTTTAATTCTCCTAGAAATACTAGTATTTGGATGATTTTTAATTGTTTGTGCATTTTTTATTTGCATTCATTTATTAAAAAATACCAAAAATATTTTTACCTTTTATTTGTATATTTTAGTTTTGCATCTTTAAATTATATATACCAAAGAGATTTTCTTTCTACTAGTACATTTTCTTTAGAATTAAATAATATCCTAGTATAATTAGGGGTTGGAGGGATTGGATTAATGCCTATTTCAAATAGTTATAAACAAATCAGGCCTAATTTTCGAGCCCAATTCGGTCATACCCGGTCAATTAGGTGGCTGACCAAGAAAGAGCTCAAAACGACGTAGTTTTTCCTTGAAACTACGTCGTTTTGCTTATTGAATCAGAGATCCAATCTCAGCCATCCAATCTCTCTTGATCTAATGGTCCAAAATCATCCACACTTAGGTATTTAAAGCCCTTAATACCCGAAATTTTCTCCCATTTTTTCCCTTGTTCTTTTCTTTCCTCTCTCCCCTCTCTCTCAAAATCCCTGTTGCCGCCGTCCATCTTCGTCGGCCGGAAATCGCCACCGCCGGCGGCCGTCGTCCAAACCACCCCAAAATTTCACACTTTCTTCCTCTCAACCTCATGTCCATGAATCCAAACCCCAAATCCTTTAAATCCCTCTCAATCTCCGTAAATCCACCAAAATCCGAAACCCTAGCCACCCAATTTTTCCTCTTTTCCTTCTGCGAACTAGTGATAAATACGACCACCCAACCCATAATCTTATCTAAACGTGTATACCTCAAGGATATCTACACTTTCCCTCTAGATTCACCCCCCCAAAATGCACCCCTACCACCGCCGATCCTTTTACTACCGTTAACCACCACCAACTACACCGAACATATGTTTCTTTTGCTATTATCGACTTAAAGGCACTCGTTTCCTTCTAGCACGACGCCAAACTTGTTTGTTTTGGCGCCTACTAAGAGGAAACGTGCGCTTCAAGGTCGGGCATCTACTCCTTCAGATCCCGGGCATCTTCTCGTGGCTCGAACAATGCCAAATGCCCTCGATTAGTATAAACATTACTTCTTTTTTTATCTTTTCTGTTTTTTCGCAATTGCAATTAGTATTAGTTTTAAAGGTTTAATTTCTATTAATGTTGATGTTAGGTATGTGCAATTGAGTATTAGTTTACAATTATATGTTACTTTATAAATGTGAATTTCAGTTCTTCGACCTAGCCGGTCGAGTAGTTCGTTATTTTCTATTAGTTCTGATTTTTGGTTCTTCGACCTAGCCGATCGACTATTTTGTGTGAATTTGTTAAGTTTGAACTTTCAGTTTTCTGACCTAGCCCGTCGAGTAGTTCGTTGTTGTCTATTAGTTCTGATTTTTGGTTCTTCGACTTGGTCGGTCGATAGTTAAGTCTTTATGTTGATTTCATGAAAAACTAAAAAGATTAGTTGAATTGTTTATATAGTTAGTCGTATATTTAGTTGTTATTAATCGTAATAGTTTAGCGATGTTCGTTTAATTTCCATTTCGAGCATTAGCTTGTGAAATTCAGTTGTTATTCCATGTTAGTTTGCACAAATCGAACTCATTATAATCTAGTTTGTCTGAATACTTAGTTCGATTACATTTTGAGTCTTGTTTCTACTTTGCTAGTTCATATTTGGTTGGAGTTTGAGTGTATAATCTGAATTCAGTCATGTGAAGATAAAAGTTGAATACTTGAGTCTAAAGTACATGGTTGTTGGGTATTTTACTGTTTAAGCATGCTGGAAACACAACTACTCTGCTTTGTGTCAGCATTTGGTGAAAGTGGACTGTTTTGACACACAAAAGTTAGTCCTTTTGAACAGATTTTTGGTTAACCAAAATCTGTCCAAAAGGACTTATTTTCCTACTTAAAGAGGCCATTCTTCACACTAAAAGGGGGACAAACTCTATTTTTTACACTTAGATAATATCTTTAGAGTTATTTTGAATACACAAAAACTTGAGAGAAAAATCAGCAGCTAAAAATATTTAATAGTAAGCTGAGATTGTGAGCTTTGTGAAGGTTTCTTAGGGTGAAAACTCTTTCAAAAGATAAGTCTTTTAGAGCTTGTTCTGGGCTTCTACTCCAAGATTTTTCGGCTGTTCAAACGTTCATCTTACTGTTGTTTCCTTGTTGTTCTGCTGTTGGTTTTGCTCGCTTTTCACTGTTGTATCGTATTTCTGCTCTTCAGGTAACTTTTGAACCTTTGTAATGCAGATTTTCATAGCAATAAACCAAGATTTGAATCCATTTTAACTGTTGGAATAGAGCTGAATTCATTTGGTCATTTGTTTAAGTGTTTTTAACGTAGTATGCATGACGCAACCATGTAATATATATTTACTAGTTTGAAATTGCTCCTTACATTTAGCTGAAGCACCACTTTATAGTATTATTTAGTTATTGGAAATATAAGCTACCATAGACTGACCACTATGGATTGGATGTGAATATTTTTCTCTTGTTTTTTTTTTAAATTTTGGAGTTCCAATATACTGGTAGATTGTTTGAATCTTTTGCTATCATTATACCCATTTTGCAGCGATAAAGTCCCATTTGAATTATGAAGCTATTTTATTAAAGGAGACAACCTACTCTTTGCCTATTTCTCTTTATTGTGCCACTTTAAGCAAAAGTGCGCATTAAGAAGTGTCCATCAGTCCACTTTATAATTGTTAAGTGAAAGAAAATGAGTTTGTTATTACTTTAGAGTGTTTGTTTAGTATTTGAATGATAAAAGATAGCTATTTTATCCAAGTTAATGTCTTGGATTTAATTTTGACTTATGGACTGTGATCAAATTTAGTTAAGAAAATTAAGAGGCCATTGATTACTCTTGCTGAGGATAGGGAATAGTGTGCACAAATGAAATTAGATTTAATAAAAATGGGGCCACGTTAGACCTTCAATATATATGTGGTTGGTCTGAGTCTAATAAATGCCTATTGGCCAATGACAATAAATAAGCTGGTGGCCCATATTTTCTTAATAAGCTGGTGGCTTATATTTTCTTTTAACAGCTTGGTTGTCCATTCTCTTATTTAGTTGAGGGTTACTTCTCTTTTAATAGGAAGGTAGCCCATTTCCTAAAAAATGAATAAAGCTGGTCCAAACATGTGTGCCGTGTTTTCTCCGAATCACAAATTCAAATAAGTTTTATTTATTTATTTATTTATTTATTATTTAACTAATTAGAATAATTTAATCACATCCTAATTAATTAATTTAAACGCTAGACAAATTTTAGGAACAAATGTAGCTTTATATTAGTTTCGTCATTTTAATTAATAACAACAACAATAAGAATAAGATTATAAGTAGGTTCAATATTAACTAAGCTTTATACATTGTCTTACCACCATTAAGCTACAAATATGCATTTTCTTTTATGATAAAGATGAACAATTATTTTTTCATAATCTAACTCCTATAGTAATTTGTCTTAACTAAGATAAATAATTTCGTCTTAACCTATGTCGGGAAGACTCGCTTCGGAATAAAGACTTAAATAAAATGATAAGGTCGTAAGGGACACGTCTTGTTTCAATTCTTTCAAATAATTAAAAGTTTTTTTTTAATTAACTTCGAGTAGGCTCCACTTTTGGGTACGACGCACGAATTAAGGTCGGGAATACTCGTCTTGGTTAGTGTGAGCTATGGCCGGGGATACTCGTCCTAGTTTGAGATTAATAAAGTCATCAACAATAAAAAGGGGCATAAGCAAACATAAAAATCAAATAAAGCACAGTTTATCCAAAAATTAACTCAAGCCAATTTTAGTCAATAAAAGCAAGCATGCTAGAAACACGGGACTCGGGGAATGCCTTACACCTTCTCCCCGGTCAACAACATTCTTTATCCGGATTTTGTTTTCACAGACCAATAATAATAGAGCCAAACCTTCCTTTGACTAGGGATTCAAACAAAAGGTAACTTGGAACACCCAAAAATTAATTCCAAGTGACGACTCTGAACAATAAAATAATCCCTACTCAAGTTTGTCACTTTAATTGAAAAAGTCCTTTAATCCAAAACACACATATATCATTCGGGGGTAGAAAAGGAGTGTGATAAGAAGAACCTTATTTATTTGGGTTATCAATTTTTATGTGCTTGGATAGTTTTGGTAAGTTTATGATTAATGGCTAGAGATTGGTAAGTGAGGACTTATTTGGGACATTTGTATAAGATTCGCTTCAATATACACTTTTTTTAGGCAGAATAATAGACACACTTTAACTATCACAGAAATTTCACTTGAACACCTCAACCAAGCCATTTTCCACCGGAACACTTTTACTGCACTAGTTTAACACGTCCTACCTGAGTTTATAAAAAATTTCACACGTGTTATTATGCAAACCAATGAAAAATTTCAACGTTTTTTACAATGAAATATAGACTTTTTTACCTGGTAAAACCAGGGGTGGGCCTTCGGCGGTTCGAATTGTGTGTGAAAATTTCATTTGAATTTTCGATTTTCGAATTAAAGAAATGATAATCCAATTAAGTTCGAATTTTTTAAGTTTGATTTTAAATTAAGTAATTTGTATATTTTAGATTTTCGATTTTGACCTAATAAGGTGAGATATTTTTTCATTTTATAAAAATAAATATTCAAATGATATACTTACGTTAAATTAATTATCTGAAAAGTTTCTCATTCTCAAATGAGTACAATAGAGACATTACTACAGCCAATAGGAAGTAGAAATAAGAAAAATCATGTCCAAATAGAAAGTATTCTCGTAGTAACTTAGTAACTAATATTGAATATATGAGATAATATTTAATAGGTAGGGTGTTGGACTTATTACTATTGACATATGTATAATAGACTAAATATAAATAAGAATTTTGGATTTTCGGATATCCAAAAAATCGAAATACAAAATTCAACATCCAATTCGAAATCCAAAAATTTTAAAAATTAAATCCAAAATCTAATCCGTAATCCGAAAATCCAAACCAAAAATCCGAAAAATTCGAATTTCGATTTAGATTTCTGGTGCCCAAACTATGCCCACCCCTAGGTAAAACCAAACATAATTACTCTTTTCCTAACAACCCTTTCATTTTTACACATTCCTAAAACAAATGACCAAAAAAAAACCCTAAATCCCAAATTCGATTCCAGTAAAATCTGTCCAAAGTGATGCATGTCCATGAATTCTGCTTTCGTTTAACATAGTTCTAGGTAAAACCACAAAATAGAGACAAGTCAAATTTCAGCCAACAACATTAAGGAAAATGACCGATAATTCAAGTCTTAAGGGGAAAAGACAGATATGCAATACTGCCTAGTTGCCAAAATCTACTAAATAAACCATAAATAAACTCATCAAGTTCTCGCAAAATATAAAATACTTATGTTTCTTAATAGTGTTCAGACCATTTTGCACGCACGCTAATTATTCTTAATCAACTTTCAATGTTTTCCCAACATCAAGCACAAACCGATACTTGACATCCGATTTCAGAAGTCGTTCCAAGGCAGTGTTCACATAATCCATTGCCACAACCTCAACATTTGGTGTAATATTATGCTTTGCCGCAAATTCTAGCATCTCTTGTGTCTCTTTCAAACCTCCAATAATACTTCCTCCAACTATTTTCCTCCCTGTTATTTTTTTTAAAAAAAAAATTAGAACTTCAAGTTTAAGGAAATAAAAAGAAAAGAAAGATTAATATTAAAATACTTTACCCATAATTATGGGAAAAACTGGCAACTCAAGTGGCTTTGGTGGTGCACCAACAACTACAAGTTTTCCATGAGGTTTTAGTATATTCAGCAATGGAAGAATAGGATGGTCTGCTGAAACTGTGTCTATTACTCCATCCAATGTGCTTGCTGCAGCCTATACAAATTCAAAGCATAAATAATAACCATATATTTGAGTGTCAACCTATGAAAATATAACTCGTAATCAATAAAAGAAAATATTACTTTAGTTTGATTAGGTAATTAAGAAAGTTATAGAAAGAGCAAAAAAAATTGCGAAAATCTTTTAACTTTTGATCTCGCTTACCCCATGGGCAAAACTTACAAGGTCAATTTAGGGGCAACCCTTGTTAAACTTGAAGTTGTACCCAGGGTTGCAAGCCGAGATAAAAATTCAACACCATCCACTTTTAGGGCTATGGTGTCATGATCCATTGTTTAGTCCAAGCTAATTAGAAAAATAATATTGTATAGTCGCTGTCAAATTAATAGCAGAAAAATATATATTTTTGTGTATATGTGCATTTTTATATGTTATATACAAAAGAATAATTACATATTTTATACACTTTAAGGCTATCAAATGTATATAGTTTGGCCACGAGCTAAAAGTAATCTTTGCCCAAACTAATTCACCCATCTTGACCCGAGGAAACACTAGGCTAACCTGGATTTTACCAGCTTTCTGGAGTAACTATTGGGCTCGATCCATATATGATCTAACAAAATTTCAAAGTGCAAAATAAAATAGGGATTTTCACACAAATAATCGGCCATATTAATTGTTTACTTTTCTAACAATATACATAGATTATACATTGATTATATACAATTATACATATGTAATACATAAATTATGCATATATTATATATTTACGGGCTATTTTCAATTTAAGTGGTATGTTGAGCGGCTATTTGGATTAGTTCTTCAATAAAATATTTACCTGCATTTGTTCAGGATCACGACTGAGCAAGAAAGAATCAGCACCAAGACGTTCAATAGCTTCATCCTTCTTATTAACCGAAGTACTGATAACAGTAACCTTACAACCAAAAGCCTTAGCAAATTTCACAGCCATATGACCAAGTCCACCAAGTCCCACAACACCAATGTTCAATCCAGGCTTATTAAGTCCAAAATATTTCAAAGGACTATATGTTGTAATTCCAGCACATAACAACGGAGCAGCTTCTGCTGGCAAATTTTCCGGCCAACGAACCACGAAATGCTGATCAGCAACCATGAGATTTGAGTAACCTCCATATGTTATGGTTCCATCATAATATGTTGTACTATATGTGGCAATGTGGCTAGGACAATATTGTTCGAGGTCATTGGTACAATTCTCACATTTTTTACACGATCCGACGAGTACTCCAACACCTACTTTGTCACCAATTTTAACTTTCTCGACATTGCGACCTACCTCAGTTACCACGCCCACAATCTCATGCCTGCGCAACAAAAGTAAGATTCAATATAGTCAATATCTTCAGTTTTAAACTTCATGTTAAGTCTACACTTCCTTCTAAAGGTGGATAGACAATCTTAGGGCTATCAAATTTGGCCCAAGTTCAAATGGCCCGCTCAACCCACGAAAGTTGGGTTGGTTATTGACCCGCCCGTTTAAAGTTGAGCTGATTTTTAGTCCAAATTTGTTTTGTATGTTATATATATATGACCATAACAAAAGAAAAATAAGTCTTATTTAGTAATTATACAATTCATAACAAAACAGCATATATTGAGTAAAGCTTAAGAGTTGAACGGGTTGGGCTATGACCCAAATTTTAGCCCATTTTGATCTAGCCCATCTTAACTCAAGTAACTTTTGGGTGGTTCATTTGACCACCCAATTATTGACTCAGCTTATTTGACCCGCTCAAATCCGGTCCAACTAGCCCATTTGACACCCCAGACAATATTATAAGTAATGATCGGGTAAAGTGTCAGTTCTACCGGGACAAAAAATTACACCTAATAACTTTTAATATGGATGATCTTGATTTTTTGATTGTCGCTTACCCTATGGGCAAACCTTTAAGTTCAAAAGTCCAAAATATTTGTTCATGAGACAAGCGAAGGGCAACACTTGCTAAATTTGAAGCTAGACAAGTGGAGCTAAAGATCAATAGTAGCACCGAAGTGTTCTATTTGTGCATATCATCCTTGGACGGGCCAATCCAAATCCAACTAGAGCGAGTTTTGCCGGTTCCGCTTCACGGTTTTACCGGGCCAACTCGGCTCAAACATGAGCCTTCCTGACCCAACTGACAGGTTTACTAGTAAGGTGTCTGTAGGGCTCACAGCCTCACAATTGTGAGTTGATGTTATAGCGAGTGATGTACTTTTGTGTCCACTTGCACTCTGTCTCCTTAAAATGGTACCCTCATAATTTCTTGAAGGATTTACAAGAACTAGACACTTATGTGGTCAATGGTAGAGCTAGAAATTCAAATAACGCAATTTAAAAATTCAAATATGCGATCTAATTTAATTTTTGAACTACAAACTCTTGTATCACGAGAAAAAAATTTATTTATTGAAAATATAATAAATATTCTAATATTTTTTATTCCAAGGATAACTTTTGAAAAAAAGAGGATTCAATTCATTCTTAATATCTGAAAAAAATTAAATTTTGTAGACCATAGAAAAGGAGTAACACAAATTAAACTGAACCGAATGGAGTAAATAGGAGAAAAATATTAATCACGCACTTTCGTGTTTGTTTAGAAAGGAATATACCACCAAAGGATGTGGTGAAGTGAATGAAACTGTTCTTTTTTTAACTAGAGGTCTCGGGTTCGAGACCTGGATATGGAAAGATACTTGGTAAGGAGCGATTCCCCCGAATGGTGCCCTTTGCGACGTGGATCCGGATATAATCGATCTCCTATGCGGATCGGATACCCGGTGTGAAACAAAAAAAAAGGAATAAAAATATGGTCCGAAATTAACTTCCTTCAAATAGTATATGGTTTCAAACCAAAAGAAAAGACATACTACTGAAACTACCTGGCCAGAGGGAAGAAAATACGTGATCCCATGAGATATTGTTTTCTTTCTTTTTTTGTTCACAAACCAAACAATAAAAGAAAATCCTATCAAAAAGTTGCTTTTCTCACACAAAATCTTCATAGGTAAAATTTGAGCAAAATACAATATTGATTGGTCGCCGCAACTAATTATATTCACTAGCAAAAAAGTGTATCACAATATATATATATATATATATATATATATATATATATATATATATATATATATATATATATATATATATATATATATATATATATATATATAATTATTTATTTTTAAGCGCAGCAAAAATATACATTTCTCTTAATTTTTTTCAAGTATATGAGAGGAAAATGAGGACAAAATCGAATTTTACCCGGGCACAATAGGATACTTGGAATTGCCCCACTCGTTCTTGAGCATATGAAGATCTGAGTGACAAATTCCACAATACAACACTTTGAACTGCACATCGTTCTCCCCCGTAGCCCTGCACCCAGAAATGAACATAAAAAGAATAAAAAGAATATTATGAGCATTTAAAAACGCTATGATCAATAAAACTAGAGCTAGTCACAATCTATAGTAATAATTCCACCAAGAATCAAAATTAAATGGAGACAAAGAAAATACTAGATGGTCTTTTCTCATATGCCGAAACAAATAGAGTACTACTGTACTTATGTTGGAGGCAAATGGCGTAATGAAGAAGGTCAGTGTTATTACTTGGGTTGATGAAAAGCAACAAATGCTCATTAAATTAGTCGAGGTGCACAAGTCGACCTCGACACCAAGGTAATTAAAAAGAAAAAAGGAAGGTCATAACTCCACCTAAGTTGTAAATGTATCCTTAATCTATTCACGAATACACCCCAAGCAAACAAAAAATAAAGGAAATGTATACTCTTTGATATAGTAAAAAGCAAAAGGCCTAGATTATATTTTTCCATATTTTTTCTCTCTTTTTTGAATCAAGAAAGAAATGCAGTATAAGACTATGTACCATAGACCCTTGTGGTCCGATCTTTCCCCAGATCCCGCGCATAGCGGGAGCTTAGTGCGCAGGGTTTTTTTTTTTTTTTTTTTTTTNAAGAACACCAGATGTGTCATTGGCAGCCCATCCAAAGGCTTTGATTGGGTGCTCAGTTTCTGGGGATTTCTCCATTTTTTTCTTCAAATATCTAGTTAGAGAGTCACCTAAAAATCCAGAGAACAAAACAGGAAAAAAATGTGCACAAGTTAAAACCATGTGGCCGTTTGGTATCCATATTTATAAAAAGTTGGCTCGTTAGAAACGTCACTTGCCTGGCCCCACCATCATTTTTGAATTCTAAAGGATAAAAAAAGAGAGAAGGTCAATAAAGAAAATAAACATAATTTTTAACGATTTTATTCCTTTATTAGAGATATATATAAAGAAAAATATGATTGTGAAAAAAGTCAAGGAAATAATGATATTGAAGGTTACATGCCTATTAAGCCTAAATTAAAGGAGAAACTCTTTCAATATTTTCCTTCATTTACTTTTCCCCCTTTTTTGTTATGATATTTTCCAAAAGTGAGCAATGCTAATTAGATTACAAGATATGATCCTTTGTAAATTAAAATTTTGTATCAATTCAAGAAAGTGAGCTCTGATTGATTACAATGCAATTGCCTTATTTACGCCTGATTGTTCTGTATACAAGAAAGTCGGCCATAATCTTTTATTCCAAAATTATCTTTGTCATTCATCTTACAAAAGGAAATACTACAGTTTTTTCTTTTAACAAACAATATGCGAAATATTTATAAGGTTTTGATAAAATGATTCACGCATGGTATTTATGCCAGACTAACAAAGATAAGAAATATGTCTTTTATATATTTATTAATCACTTAATATCTAGTCTCACTTCGCTTTAAATATTAAATACTCTACTAATTTTGAAATTGATTGGTTTTGAGTAAACATTCGATATTAATTAATAGTATGAATCATTTGTTTGGAAAACAAGTTATCTGTCATGGGCTTCTTTCCAGCCATGCTCCATGACCCCTTGGACGCGCTTCATGGCATCTTGGCAAGCCTCCCAACCCCTAGCGCCACGGACGGCCCCGTGGTCTTGGTTGCGTCAAGTGACAAGCGCGCATGTGCCTCTGTCGCCTCACTGATATCCCTCGCTGGTGCCAAGCCGCAGGCAGCTGCCAACAGCACCGCGCGCGCAGACAATGTTGCGCGCATAGATCGTGATGCCAAAGACAAAGTTGCTGACAACATACATGTTTCTACCTTGTAGAAAACTAAAGTCCTTTTCATTATAAATATATAGTAGTTTTATTCCATGCACTTTCATTATGTTCCTCTAGCTTAGTTAGGTCAAGTCTTGTAACTATGGTTTATTTTTTTTAAGCATTATTAGGAGGGATCAAGCAATCAAAAACTTTCTAACAAGCTATTCTCTGTACTGGTGTCTCTCCCCCTCGACACTGCATTGCCTTCTTTTGTAATAGCTTTCACTAATGCAATCAAACTTTCTTTCAATTCTCATTATTTTTTTCTCAATTGTTCTTGACATCAGTTTTCCCGTACAACATTGACAATCTCGTCTAGCATACGGAGCGGACCTCAGTTGGCGGACAATAACTGCACTAACATCAGTTGCTTAGCCTTACGTCTCACTTCCAAAGAATCTCAGGAAGACGTCGCGTAACAGTTGGTATCAGAGCCTAGGCTCGGCATCGGACGAGGAAACACATTGCCATTACCACCATTTCTGACCATGGTGAATCATGGGGACCGCATTGCGGCTTTTGAAGAGACGGTTGGCGTATTAAGACCCATCGTAAATACGGTGCCTGAACTACAAACTAGCCTAGTGCAAAGGTTGGACGACCTAGACCGCAGAATGCTCCAGGCCGAAGTTGACATAGAAAACATCAGTCGCGACTCTGAAGGAGACCGGCAAATGGCGGTCACTGAGGCAGCCGAAATTTTTGGTAAATTCGAGGGCCTCCAACAGGAGCATGCCGAGGATTTAGCCTACAAGGCACAAGAGCCAGACAAAGTGACTGCCATGCAACAAACTATAGACAACTTGACAGACCAGCTCAATGTTGTCAATGCTACTCTACAGGGGTTTCTTCAAGGAGGTGGGAACCAAATCGGGGGTGCTGTGAACCTTGCCCCTTAGCAAAAAAACTGAAAATTCCTGAGCCAAAGCCATATAATGGAGCTCGGAATGTGATGTTTAGCTTAAAATGTATATATTTCTATGTATGTCGCCTCATATTTTACTTTTGTTTCGTAAGTTTTAGATGTTAAATATGATTATTTATATTAATTTGAAGTGTTTTTATGTTTAGGAATGATTCGGAATCAATTGGGGGCGAAACACGCGAAATTAGAGCCAAAACGGATGAAACCGGGAAATCGGCGATTTTGGGTGCCACAGGTAGCGCCCAGCCCCACCTGTGGCACTGTGGGCAGTAGCTAAATATGGGGCAGCTCCCTGGTGGGCGCCCGGCGCTAGCCAGGGCACCGGTGATGAGAATTTTGTCCTATTTTTCCCGGGACACGGTTATTTCGGTCCTAAACCTACCCAACATGTATAAAAGCAAGTCTAAGCTTATTTTTGAGGGGTTGGACGCCACTTTGGAGGGGAAACACACACGGGATCATTAGGAAGCAGAGAATTCTCAGTTTTCTTCATCTTTTTCTAGTATTTACAATTAATTCAACACTTATGCAATTGTTTGATTTAAGCATGAGTAGCTAAACACCCATTGTTCTGGGGTTGTGATTTAGCCATGAATATTGTTGTTCAACATTAGTTTAACCTTGATTATAGTTCACTCAATATATGATTGTTTCTTCAATTCTGCGTTTAATTGCTTAATTTTCTAGCCAACAGTTAGGTTCTATATACTATCTATGTTATGCTTGGAAAAGTCGTGTATAGATTAGAGAAGAATTGAAGAGAGCGCGATCTTAACCATTCAGGGGAGCAGATTTGTGGTTAGGATAGGAATATACCTAGTCACCGTGCTTAATTAAATATCGTAATCTTAGTGCGTTCTAATAGATTAATTTCATAGGAATATAGGCGTTAATATATTGAGAATAGGCGAGTAGTGCTTCGGGAGAAGGCTATGAGAGCATTTATCGATTAATTAGCAACCATGAGTGAATTATATGAAAGGGATAGTTAATTAGAACACAATACGAATGGTGAATCGATCACAACCCTGGAATATTTTTCTCTATTGAATACACAACATTCAACTCGTTACTTGATAATTAGTTATTTCTTATCATAGTAATATAGTTATATTCCTGGATTTTTATTTTGGCTTGATTAAATAACAATTATAGTGATTTAGTAAGTAGTTTACACAAGTCTCTATGTGTTCGACACTCGATTTATCATTATATTACTTGTACAACCACGTATACTTGCGTGTGCGTTTGGGACCAACAAGTTTTTGGCGCCATTGCTGGGGACTTGAATATATATTACTTTCCACTTTTACTTTAATTGTTTATTTTGTCTAGTCTAACGTTACTTGATTGTTACTCTAATCTCAGGAAATTTGATTGAATGCGTAGGGTCAGATGCCAGGACAGACTTGACGGCTTTGACCCCAAACCTGAGAGAACATTTCACAGGAGGTTGCGGGAAGCAAGGGATACAGACAATATTCAAGACCTCATTCAATTTCCTATGAACATGCAGAGGAACAACACATGTTGTTCAGGAGGTAGTAATGCCCAATATTGCTAATGTTAACTCCAACATCGGGAAGCCCAGAATCACTGGTCACTTTGAGCCGAAACAGAGCATGATCCAGTTACTTCATGCAAACGGGCAGTTTATGGGTCTTCCACACGAGGATTCTCAGCAGCACATTCTGAACTTCTTGGAGATTAGTGATACTTATATCACTAACAGGGTCACGCCAGATTATGTGAGGCTCACGCTTTTCCCATTCTCTATGTTGGGTGAAGCAAAGCGATGGCTAAAGGCAGAACCAACTAATTCCATTACGACATGGAATGATTTGGCGAGAAAATTTCTGGCAAGGTTTTTCCCTTCAGGCAAGACTGCAAAGATCAGAAGTGATATAGTCTCCTTTAAAAAGAAAGTAGGTGAATCTTTATATTCAGCATGGGAAAGGTTCAAGGGGCTACTCAGAGACTGCCCTCGTCACAATCAGACAAACGAAGTGTTAGTTCACACTTTCATTGAGGGGCTCCATCCCCAAACAAAAATTGTGGTAGATGCAGCAGCTGGAGGTCAGGTATTGGAAAAGAATTATGATGAAATATTTGCATTATTGAATAAATTCTCCAAAAGCAATCTAGACTAGCAAATGTGAGATGGGAAGGAATGTGGTTCAAAAGCCACCAGGGGTTCTTGAACTAGATGTTGTCTCAGCATTGTCAGCTCAGATCTCTACATTGACTAACCAAGTCAATCAGATGAACCTGATCATTAACAAGCAACAGTCTCAACCACTGCAACAAGCCCAGCTAGTGCAACCAGTGCAACAAATTCATGTATTTTGTGAAATCAGTGGAGAGGGTCACATGAGAAATCTATGCCAAGCAAATCCAGAGTCTGTATATTTTGTGGGTAATGTAAATCGAGGCCAAACAAGTCAGTATGGGGACACTTACAATCCCAACTGGAGGAACAACCCAAATTTCTCTTGGGGTGGAAATCAAGGCAATCAGAATCAATATCGGCCTCAAGCATCTCAACAAGAATACAGACCACCTCAAGCTGAACAACAAGCTAGCCTTGAAGAGAATGATGAACGACCAACTTGCTTTCTGAGGCTGATCACCAGGCCCAAGTAGCAGCAATGAGAAATTTGGAATGCCAAATGGGACAACTTGCTAGTGCCCAAAATACCAGACCAGTAGGAGCTCTCCCTAGTGATACTGAGCCTAATCCTAAGGCTCAAGTCAATGCAATTACCTTGAGAAATGGAAGAATACTAGAAGAAGCTCCAAAAATAACGAAGAATACAGCTCATCCTGAAGGGGAATTAGTTCCCAAGCCAGTTGATGGGAATGAGAAAGATGATAAAGGACCCGGGCCAGTAATTGGAACAAGGCCACCACCTTCGTTTTCACAAAGAATGCAGAGGAAAAAAGATGATTCTAAGTACAAGAGATTCCTAGATATGTTGAGCCAAGTGAGTGTGAATTTTCCTTTGGTGGAAATTTTGCAAGAAGTGCCTAAGTATGCGAGGTATCTCAGAGATATTGTGGCAAATAAACGAAGACATGCAGAGTTCGAAATAGTTGCACTTAATGAAAAGTGCAATGCCAGAGTTCAGAATAAACTTCCTCCTAAGTTGAAGGATCCTGGGAGTTTCACAATTCCTTTGTCTCTTGGAAAACAAGAAGTTGGTAGAGCCCTGTGTGATTTAGGGGCTAGTATAAATTTTATGCCATCTTCTTTGTTCAAGAAACTCGGATTGGGGGTTATTAGACCTACCACAATCACTTTACAGTTAGCAGATAGGTCGCTAATTATGCCAGAAGGAATTATTGAGGATGTGCTAGTTCGAGTGGGAAAGTTTATTCTTCCCGCTGATTTTGTTGTGCTTGATTACGAGGCAGATGAGGAAGTGCCCGTTATTTTAGGGCGACCATTCTTAGCTACTGGTGGAGAAATTATTGATGTGAGGGCAGGGAAGTTAAAAATGAGAGTTGACGATGAGGAGGTCACTTTTAATGTGTACAAGGCACTTAAACTCCCAAAGCATTATGAGGACATGTGCATGATTATTGTGGTCGACGTGAAGGGGATAGAGCAGAGTCCTTATGTGAATGGCAGTGATCCAGAGGAGGTGGTTTTGAAATCTGAGGGTGTAAAGATAATTGAGAAAAGAGTCAGAGATGAAAAAAGAGACCCGTTAAGAGCGTGTCAAAAGGCTAGGCTTCATGGGAAGAAGAAGAAGAGAAAGCGCCCAACCTGAGCAGAGTATCAGAGTCGTGCCACGACTATAAATAAGGCGCTTGTAGGGAGGCAACCCATCCTGTATATCTTTTATTTTTTATTTTTTTTAGTATTGAGTTTTGTGTTGTTTTTATGTAGGGGAAGTCTGAGTACCCAAAGTTGAAGCTGAGGGGAAAGTTTGAGCTTAAGTGTGGGGTCATCTTGACTCTAAAGATTGAGAATCATGTCCGAGTTAGGCCCGAGAGGGTCTCAGGGAGTATTTCTCACCCTTGTTTTTAATGTTTTTCTTTGTGATCATGCATCGAGGACTATGCATAACATAAAAAGATTTTTTATTTTTTTCTTATCCCTTGGTTTTTATTTGGGAACCGGTTCTTTTCCAAGGGTGTATCTCGAACTGGGCACTTAATTTTTTTTTTAGAGTAGGTAGGAAGAAACTGAGTAACTTTGAGATACCCATTGACATGTTTGGTGCCGGCATATTAGGTTATGACATACATTCTGCTTTCCCTTGTATTTGGTTTGACATGTGATGCCTGAGTAAAAATAAATAGCCTATTTTGTGACACTTTTGCTCAGTTGCTTGACTTGTATGCCACATAGTGTAATATTGCTTAATTCTCTCAATTTTGTGTTCTTGCTTGACTTGAAAGTTGAATAAAACCATTATGATTGAGTCATGTGTAATGTGTGAGTGAGGTTTAGTGGTTTTCTATGCTATCTTGTGTAGTCTAGAACTTGCCCCGTGTGTTAATCGAAGCAAAATTATAGGTTATGCTAGTCTAGGAGATGACGTATGCATTTTCTTGCTTGATCATGGATGTGCTTGTCACATAAGAATTAAATTTTCCATTGCTATCCCCTTTGAGCCTTTCGACCTTTTCTTTGGTGCCCACATTACAATACGTACCCCTAGTTTGTTCTTAAATTGAGATTTTTGCACCTTTACCTCCTAAGGCACTTAGTCGCTAAAAGAAGTAAAGTGGGAAATTGGGGAGTAGCTTTTGAGTGGAGCCATGGAAGTGCCCGTTGGTGAACTAAAATTGTATTCAAAAGTCACTAGCCATTGAATCTTCATGTATGGAGTGTGTGTAGGAAATAAAGAAAAAAAAAGATAGTAAAAGTATGTACAAAAAAAGATACACACCTCAAATTTTTGTTAATTTGTGCTAGTGAAAATGTAGAAATGCTTAATTGAAAAAGGGCTATGTTGAATATGAATTATGGTAAGGGAATTTGTTGAGAAGAATATGTGTTGATTTGTGAAGGTAGTGTATTAAAGTTCTTATGAGGGTTAGTCACTATTCCTAAATATATCCTACCCGTCCCTTAGCCTACACTACAACCTTAAAAGTCCTAATTGATCCTAGATTTGGCTAACTTGAATTAGTAGAGATCTACACTAAGGGAAAGCTTATGGTACTACCACAGAATGCATATGAATTCTTTGTAAGAGTGAGTTTGTTCAATTCGTGATGTCCTTAAATTATGTTCAAAAGCAAATTTGAATGTGTGGACTAGTTATATTCACTCTTTTGTTGTTGGTGAGGGCACATGATCTCATGAACGATTGGTAATNTGATTGAGTAAATTGTTATACTTGGGCATGTTTAAAAGGGGAAGAATGTGAAATTTTGTATGTTCATACTTGGTTGCCGGTATTGATCATAGTCAAGGGGTAAAGTGTGTGATTGAAAAGTAAAATACTCCTTGATAATGAAATTTGTATGTGTTGAAGGGTAGTAGATTGTCCCATTGCTCGAGGACGAGCAAGAGTCTAAGTGTGGGGTGTTGATATTTAGCTTAAAGTGTATATATTTCTATGTATATCACCTCATATTTTACTTTTGTTTCGTGAGTTTTAGATGTTAAATATGATGATTTATATTAATTTGAAGTGTTTTTATGTTTAGGTATGATTCGGGATCAATTAGGGGCATAACGCGCGAAATTAGAACCAAAACGGACGAAACTGGGAAATCAGCGATTTTGGGTGCCACAGGTAGCGCCCAGCCCCACCTGTGGCGCTGTGGGCAGTAGCTAAATATGGGGCAGCGCCCTGGTGGGCGCCAGTGGCGAGAATTTTGTCCTATTTTGCCCGGGACACGGTTATTTCGGCCCTAAACCTACCCAATATGTATGAAAGTAATTCTGAGCTTCTTTTTGAGCGGTTGGACGCCACTTTGGAGGAGAAACACACACAGGATCATTAGGAAGCGGAGAATTCTCAGTTTTCTTCATCTTTTTCTAGTATTTAAAATTAATTCAACACTTATGCAATTGTTTGATTTAAGCATAAGTGGATAAACACCCATTGTTCTAGGGTTGTGATTTAGCCATGAATATTGTTGTTCGACATTAGTTTAACCTTGATTATAGTTCACTCAATATATGGTTGTTTCTTCAATTCTATGTTTAATTGCTTAATTGTCTGGCCAACAGTTAGGTTCTATATACTATCTATGTTATGCTTGGGAAAGTCGTGTATAGATTAGAGAAGAATTGAAGAGAGAGCGATCAAAACCCTTCAGGGGAGCAAATTTGTGGTTAGGATAGGAATATACTTAATCACCGTGCTTAATTAAATATCGTAATCTTAGTGCGTTCTAATAGATTAATTTCATAGGAATATAGACGTTAATCTATTGAGAATAGGCGAGTAGTGCTTTGGAAGAAGGCTATGAGAGAATTTACAATTAATTGGAAACCATGAGTGAATTATATGAAAGGGAGAGTTAATTAGAACACAATACGAATGGTGAATCGATCATAACCCTAGAATATTTGTCTCTATTGAATACACAACAATCAACTCGTTACTTGATAATTAGTTATTTCTTAGAATCGTCGTATAATATAGTTACATTCCTAGATTTTTATTTTGGCTTGATTAAATAACAATTATAGTGATTTAGTAAGTAGTTTACACAAGTCTCTGTGGGTTCGACACTCGATTTATCATTATATTACTTATACGACCACGTATACTTGCTTGTGCATTTGGGACCAACAGAATGCTAAAGAAGTGGAAAATTTCATCTTCGACATCGAGCAGTACTTCAATGCCGTGGGAGGCCTAGAAGAAACCAAAAAGGTAGCAACTGCTTCCATGTATCTTCAGGGTGATGCTAAACTTTGGTAGCGAGTGAAGTAAGAAGTCATCAGGGCCAGTTAAGATGCTCTGGAGACATGGGTAGAACTGAAGGCAGCCATACGCCTACAGTTCTTCCTCGAAAATATTGAGTACAATGCAAGGAGAAAACTACGGGAGCTTTGCCAGACCAAATCAGTGCGGGATTACGTGCGAGAATTCTCCGCGCTCATGCTGAACATCCGTGACATGGGGGACAAAGACAAGCTCTTCACATTCCTGGAAGGGTTGAAACCTTATGCCCACATGGAGCTGCAAAGACAAAGTGTAGATACCCTACCCAAGGCGATCCAAGCAGCAGAATAACTTGGGGACTATCAAGTGGAAACTCGGAAGAATAGGCTTCATTTGCCTATCCAAGCGGGATACAAAGGAGGCCAGCCTAACAATAGTGGCCCTAGCAGAAGTGGGGGAGATCGGAGTGCAGCCAAATCTAAGGCTCCTTCCTCAGGCAGCAACAGTGCCTCGTCAAGCAACAATGATCGAGGGAGAAAGCCCCCTTCAGGATGCCATCATTGCGGCGGGCCACATGTTGATACCCAGTTTTTCCCAAAAAATATTTTAAAATTGCATATATACCTTCAAAATCGTGCATTAATAGAAATTGGTATTTTTCCATAATTTTCCTATATTTTTATTAATTTACCCAGCATTTTATTTCCAATAAATAATTACAAAACTGGATCACAAATGATTTCAAAAGCATTTCTTGATTTAATTTATTATTCATGGTCCTATTAAGGCCAAATTATTCAATAAATAGCCAAATTGACATCTTTTGGCATAATTGCAATAACTTTGCAATTATAGCTCAATCATATAATCTTATACCATCTTTACCCAAAACTTAGTCATTTGTATTTTTAAATACTAAATAATCATTTAAAATAATTTTTGACGCATGAAATTATTTTTTTTATAATTATTAGCTATTTTACAAATTATTTTAATTAATTTAAATTGGGTATTTAACAAGTGGCCTATTCTATTTCAATTTTAGCCTAATTAGACCAGCCCAAACACCTAACTATACCTGACCCAACATACCCCAAGCCTAATTCCTAAATCTACCCGACCCAATGCTGATTTAATCTTGGTCGTTGATCAATTTTGATCAACGGCCCGGATTTAACCTTTCCTAATTTAACCTAACATATACCCCCAAACCCACTCCTTATCTCATCCTCGCCCGCCGCCACTCCCTCACTCTCTCTCAATATCCCTCTGCCTAACCATGGCTTCCACCAGCCGTTGATTATGGTGGTTCACTATCGCTCCTAGCCCTAGTGGCTCCCGTCCCATGACCGGATTCTTGATACCTTGAGGGCCTCAAGGGACCAGTGGTTGTTCATTCCTCCCTGGGCCTGTGCTCACCATTCTCAGGCCGCCATGGCTCAACCGAGTAAGATCTTTCTATTTTTCGACTAAACCTATGGGTTTCTAAGTCGGTTTCTCTATTTTCTGGGTTATCTTCTAGAAAATCCTAACCTCTTCTACTGTACCTCTTAGATCTATAACAGATCTGGGGTTTTTCTAAGCTATTTTAATTTGTTTTATGAAAACCTTTCAATTTCTCAAAGCGTCGCTTTATTTTCCCATTAGGGTTTCTGGAACTCTTATTCAAAACATGTTTCTGGTCTCTTTTTAATGTCGTTCTCTGATTCTCCTATGTTTAAACGGCTCGTTGTTAAAATTGCTTTTTAATCATAATTTATTATGTTAAAACCTTAGTTTTAACACTATGTTATAATCCTGAGTTTGTCTTTGCTGATTTGTTCATTCGATTTGTCTGTATGTCTGTTCTCATGGATATGTTTCGAGTTTCTGTGATTTTTACCCTATTTTTCTTATTAGGGTTTCTGATTTTGTTTCTCCCTGCCTATATTATGTTTATTTCGTTTATTCCCAGGAATTTATATTGATTTCCCCTAATCAGTACTAGTTTCTATTTGAATCCCTGATTTTATGTGATTGATACCCTTTACTGGTTTCCTGTGATGATGTACTTTTCTAATTTTCGGTTTCTAAATAATTTTTTCTTGCCTTATTATGTGGTTGACTACATTATTTCCATAAATCGTACTTTCTGAACCTAGCCCTAATTACTAGTTCTATACTTTTACTATTTGAAACCTTTCCTTATTCGTTACATATGATTTCTTTACTAGTTACCTGTCTTTCTACCGTTTGAACTGATTCCCTTAATTAAGGGAGTAGTTGGACTGATTTTACTCTAATTGATTCCGATTTCTATAATTAATTTCTTACCTTATTTACCTAGCTTTCAAACTACTATATATATAGTGCTCTCTTATACTCCCATTACACAGTCTTATACACACACGAACACATTGGTTCAAAAACTATCTCTCACACTCAAAGCTTTCTGCTCTCTTTCTTTGTTACTTGCTACTGTTCAGAGTTAGCCGGCTGCAAGCCAATGCTAATTATTTTGTTGTCCTATTCTTCACTTTTGTGTTTGCTATCCTCTTTACTGGTATGTTCTGATTTCAATTCAAGTCCCAAAACCAATATGTTTCTTTTACTGCTCCAGTTTATCATGTTTCTAGTTTGTTTCTATATATGGTTTTGTTGTGCAACCTGTAGTTGACATGTTTACATTTTTGTCCATCTAGCATGTTATGTTATGTATTACTCCCCTTAGGATCAACACGAATATCTTACCCCCTTTTTATCGTATGTCTCAATATGAAGCTGTTCAATTATGTGTTTATCTAGTTTCTAGTATGAAGCTTTCTTTGGCAAAACAATTTGTACCCTAAGTTGCTTGATTCTGTGTTGATTCTGGAGTTCATACTATTCCCTGCAAGAACTACTATGCTTGTACATTATTTTCTCTATGTGTCCCCAGTTCCCATCACCCCTGTGTGAAAGTTTGTTCTACGTGTGATGCTGAACCTGCTTTGGTTCTGTGTTTGATATGTGTTTGTTAATTGCCCTACTCTCCTCAAAAGTTGTTTTAGTAAACAACTCTCTCTTATTTTATTATACTATTTCTACTGAGTCTTTTCAATACTGTTTTCATATCAAAACCTTTTCAAAACTATGTCAAGCACTCTCACTCTACTCTTAGGTCCTTAGGTTCTGCCCCTCCAGTGTGTGACTGCCTTGGGATTCCTGTGAGATCCCTCTGAGCTCTGATGCACTGGGGTCGGCTCTTCCATACTGCACTTACTCAATTCTGGTTATGAAATCTGGGTGTGAGCACTACCCGGGATCCTTGAGGTCCTTAGGGAACTCTGACACACCCGAACATGAGAAAGGCTATGAAACTCTGACAATTGAGGTTATGAACATCTGGTATCCTCAGGGTACATTTGGGCCTGCTTCAGGCTCCCTATAGTTTAACTTCTTCTTTTCTATCTATTTATATAATTCATTCAGTTATTGGTTTGTAATAATTATTGTAAACGAATATTGGAGCTAGCTAGTGAAAAGGGGAGGATAGTTATATATGTTATCAATATCAATGGGTAGAAATCATGCCTTAGGTTTACATTTCCTATATGTGCGTTAGAATCCATGTTTAGGACCAATGCATTCAAAGCATGTCATTAGCTATCATGTTCTTAGGTTTCACGTATATTGTTCCAGTATCTCATTTGATATTATCACTTAGAAATCCTGCTTCTAGGCTAAATAACAACATTAACATAAAAAATGTTGCTTCTGCACATCTTGAAATTATGTTGCACTTTCTACGCATTTAGAAATCATGCTTTAGAAATTCTGAATATCTTGAAATCATTCTGTATTTTATATGTGCATACCAGATACCATGCCTTAGGATTTCGTTTGTATTTGCTAAGCCACGCCTAGTTAAGCTACTGATGCATGAAAAAAGGACATAAGACAGTCTCACATTTGATCATCCTGTTTTAAATAAACTAGTAATAATCCCTGTATTTTGCAACACTTAGAACAACATGCTTTAGGTATAAAAACTTCTAAACAGTTTTTTAAAAATTCTGATAACTATTGTGCATTATCCCCCACGCCTATGCAAGCCTTAGGTAATCAACCTTTATAAAACCGAAAAACTGTTTCTTTTGTGTTTACTGCTTAATGGTTAACAAGCTTAAAATCAGTGGGCAAACTGATTAGGGCACTGCTTCTAGGTTTATAAAATAAAACTGCATATCTTCTGTGTTTTGATATTCACTTAGACATCATGCTTTAGGATCCTGTCTAATAAAAATGCCTCTTGTTTGTGTTTGATCGTGTTGTTTACGTGCATTATCTGTTGAGGTAAATCTGAGCCTCTTAATTGTTCTTTCCTGCCTTTATTTGCTAAAGTCCTATTTGTTCTTGCATGTCGCCTAGTATTTTCCCCTTTTAAACCTTAGGGTCTGTCTAGAACTGCCTATAGGTAGAGGTCCCAATTTCCTCCAGGACCATTAAGAAGGGACGGGTAACAACACGGTTAGAGGTCGTTAAACAACACTCGCTTAAATAACCGCTAAGGGGTGGGAAAGGGTAGATATGGATATGATGACCGGTGAGCTAATGTCACGTGTAGTCTCTCATTGAGGAGTGATTACCGGGCATTGCATTGATGTGATCCTATAGGATAAATAACCTAGGACTCCCCTATCCCTTACGCATGTGTGCTTAGACTGTAAATCTTTCAAAGCCTTATATATGTGCTTAGACTTTAAATCTTCTAGAACTTTACTTCACATGTGTGCTTAGACTGCGAATCTTTTCAAAACCATTATTTGTTTAAGCTTATTTGTTACTTGTTTAAATTCACAAAGCTTGTTTGGACGGGAACCACAGTTGTGGACTTTGAGAGGTTCCTAACACCTTCCCCTTGAAGTAATTTCAAGCCCTTACCCAATCTCTAGTTATTCAAATCTGTGTTATAATGACCCTTAGTAGGTGCCTTAACGCACCTTAATTCGTTAGGTGGTGACTCTTCAATTCCTTACATACCCCTTTTCCCAAAAGGAAACGAGTTGTCCCAATAATGTCAAAAACCCTGACCGATCCGAAAGGAGAGGGAAAAAGGGGGCGCGACGCAACATTGGAATAATAAATTCCCACATGCACAAATGAACGCCCATCAAGCTTTTGATGATGGGACAAATGATGAAGCAGATGATGTGGAGCAGACCGAGTAGATGCCTTCAATGCAATTGTCGGTTCTATTTCTGAGGCATTAGCGGGAACCAGTGCTGGTATCCGTAAGAATAAGGACCATGCCCAATCACCAAGAAAGGAAAAAAGAAGACGAATGAGAGGACTCCTCTTAAACAAGAAATGACCTTGATGTTCGTTGAACTGAAAGTGAATGGAAAACCCATTCGAGCGATGATAGATACGGGTGCTACCCACAAATACTTGGCCTCAACTCAGGTGGAGCATCTTAGTATAGTTGTAGGAAAGGGCAGAGGTCACGTCGAGGCTATCAACTCACCTCCCCAGCCAGTGGGTAAAATAGCCAAAGAAGAACCTGTGAAGTTGGGTCCTTATGAAGGGAAATTCAACTTGCGCGTGGTGATCATAGATGACTTCGAGTTGATAGTTGGGCTGGAATTCTTGAGGCAAACCAACACCATGACCGTACCATATGCAGACATGCTTCTAATGATGGGAGCAAATGGGGCCAAGCGCTGCATTATCCCGTACATTCCCATGAAGATGGCCACTAAGAACATCTCGGCCTTGCAGCTGAAGAAGGGAGTCAAAAGACATGAACCTACGTTCCTAGCTACCCTATGCATTGAAAAGGTATAATGCTCACCGGGTCCTATTCCTGCACCCGTAAAGGAGCTACTACTGGAGTTTGAAGACGTCATGCCACAGGAGATGCCAAAGAGACTCCCGCCTAGGCGCACTATGGACCATGAGATTGAGTTGGTGCGGGGTGCGAAGCCACCTGCCCGGGCGCCTTATAGAATGTCACAACCCGAATTCACCGAGCTTCGGAGATAGTTGACGGAGATGCTTGACAAAAGGATCATTGTGCCCTCCAAGTCCCCATATGGGTCCCCTGTGCTATTCTAAAAGAAACATGATGGTAGTCTACGACTCTTTGTGGATTATCAAGCTCTAAACAAAATAATTGTGAAGAACAAGTATCTTATTCCGCTCATGGAAGACTTGTTCGATAGATTGGGGGTGCGACGGTGTTCACGAAAATTGACCTGAAGATAGGGTATTGACAAGTTTGAATTGCTGAGGGTGATGAACACAAAACGCCCTGCATGACAAGATATGGGTCGTTCGACTTCTTGTTTATGTCGTTCGGCTTGACTAACGCTCCAACCACATTTTTCACCTTGATGAACCAGGTCTTCCGAGAGTACGTTGACGAATTCGTGGAGGTCTATTTGGATGACATTGTGGTTTACAGTCAAATCCTGGAAGAATACCTAGAGCACTTGCAGAAGGTCCTAGCACGGTTGCAGGAGCATGAATTATACGCAAAGCTATCCAAGTGCCCCTTTGCTAAAAAATAGATCGACTTCCTTGAACATGTCATTGAGGAAGGGCAGATCAAGATGGACCACCAAAAGATCCAAGCTATCACAGATTGGCCACCGCCCTAGGATATCCACGCTTGAGGGCGTTCCTTGGCATATGCAATTTCTATCGGCGATTTGTAAAGAATTACTCCCTCATCGGAGTGCCATTGGAAGAACTCCTCAAGAAGGTCACGCCTTGGGATTGGGGACTTAGGCGAGCGGAGGCCTTCAACACATTAAAAACGGCTATGTCTAGTAGCCTCGTCTTGGCCCTCCCTGATTTGGCCAAGCCATTCGAGGTACAAACAGATGCTTCCGACTATGCTCTTGGCAGAGTCTTACTACAAGACGGGCATCCTGTAGCATATGAGAGCCGAAAGCTGAAGGATGAAGTGCGACGCTATGCTTCCCACGAGAAAGAATTATTGGTTGTCGTTCATTATTTATGCCTTTGGAGGCATTATCTGCTGGGAAACCCGTGCGTGGTCAAGACAGACAACACAACTGTTAGCCATTTCATTACCCATCCGAAGTTGAATGGGCAACAGGCCCGGTGGTAGGAACTCCTAGCGTAATTTCACTTCAACCTGGAGTACCCAGTGGGAAGACTAATCATGTTGCCGATGCACTCAGTCGGAGAGATGACCTAGCATTGGTGTGCCTACTTGCCACCCTAAGGGGGAACGAAGTAGCCACCACCATAAATGACGAGTTTGGAGGAGTCTCACGGACTCCTAGGCAGTGCTCACACTGGGGGTTTCAAGACCCTAGAGATCTACGAGTAGGAGTTGAAAAAAGTATGTAAAAGTAGGAGATAAATTCAGAAAAAACAGTTTGGTTTCTTTAGAAGTTAATAGAAACATATTACAAGATTAAAAACTACAAATATAACCACATTTAGCAGACTAAATTCAGACATGAATTCCAGTAGTTAAAAAATGACCAGGAAAACTGGAATCATAGACAGAACAGAGTCATAATTAAGTCAAACAAGGTTTCCCATGGTTGGAATTGACTTAGTTCATTAACTATTACTAGGTGAGCATATAGAAATGTATTAAAAAGAGAGCAACATGCTAAAGTTAAGTTACTAATCAGACAATCATACAGAAAGGGTAGCAGGAGTTTAAGCGCATTATTCTTGAAAGAAGTATATAGAAATCAAGAATTAATCAGAAACATGCTAAGGTAAATTATCAACACATAAAACAGGACATGATTTAAGGCATGCTAGTTGAGAAACAAGTAAATAAGTGTCATGTATCAAACAGGAATATGCGAAAGTATAATAACCATACTAACATATAGGACATGGCAAGTTAATCGGAATTAGGTCATGCTGGTTAAGAGTAATAAACAGAAAACATAAGGCAGATAGAAGTATGTTGAAGTCTAACTACATAACATATAGAATGATAACAGAAGTGGATGCGTACCAGCTAAGAGATAGCAACAGAAAAGTGAAGCAAATAGGATCCAAGAGTCTAGCCTTGTCTTTCAGCCGGCTAGACAGAGCAGCAAATAGAAGTAACATAAAGAACTACAATTGAGAGTGTGTAAGTAAGAGCAAGAGTTTGTGTGTGTTTCTGTGTCTTTCTATGTGTGTTCGTGTGTTTTGAAAAATCAGAATGGGGGTTTATATAGCATTCAACAGAGTAGAAAAATAAGGCAAGGAAGATTTAGAGTTCACAAATAAGGCATGCGAATAAAATTAACCAGTTAATTGGGGCTAAACTCAATCAAGTAATTCAACAGAATCCGGAAAACACCCCTTAAAGTAAGGAGAATCAATTAACCGCCAAGTTAGAGGTTTAATAAGGTAAACAAATAAATCAGAGACCATTTAGGGGCTGGTTAAAACAATCAAATTCCATAAATAGGCTAGTAACATAATTAAGGCAAGTACTACCAATTACGAGTCACGAATAATGAAACATAAGTAAAAATCACAGAGAAATACCAATCTTAACAGAAAAATATATTTCGAACCCTAATTAGGCGAAATAAATCAGTTATCCTCTGTTAATTGACAGGACGAAGAATAATGGGCAAATATCAGAACAAGTAGTGAAGTAATTAGAAACAGATTAGAACATAGACTTGAAAATCAGTCGAACAAGTAAAGAGAACCAGAGTTAAACATTTAAATTTTTTTAGATTTTTTGCAGAAACTTAAAGATGAAACCCTAGATTTAGAGAAAACAAAAAATTGGTTAATAATAAGAAAAAAAACAAAAGATCTTTAAAGAGAAATATCAGCTAAATTCAAAAACATCTCAGATCTATAAAGATATGAATCGGCTCGAATATTAAGAGATTAGGGTTTTAAAAATGACATAGGTGAGAAAAAATCCAGTTTGGAACCATAGATTTAAGCCATAAACATGAAGATAATAGCACTCACAAACACAAAGATGAACACATACAGGTTCATCAAGAAAAATGAAAGGTTTCAGACCAAGTCTAGTTGAATCTCTTTGAGATTCCATCAAACAACAACGGAATCGAACAACCAGTGAAGATATGAGGCCAGTTGGGGCCTAAAATCAAAGGGAAACCCCATGGATTGAAGGGTTTACGGTGACGGCGGGCTAGGGTTAGGGAGAATTTGGGAGAGAGGAGAGGAAGAGGTAAACATGGGCGGCGGGGTTGAAAAAAATGACTCGGGTTAGGGGTCGTTTGGCGTAATTAAAAAAGGAAAATGATCCTAGACCGTTGATCTTTTGAACTCAACGACCAGGATTAGATCTGAGGGGTTGGACAGGTTTAAAAATTGGGTCAGAGTGTTGGTGTAACGACCCGACCCGTCATTTTGCGTTATCGGACCCCGTTCCCCTAAATGAAACTTCCCATAGTGGCTTATTGTGATTTATGACTTGCAGGGGCGGATGATCCGGGATTCGGAAGTGTTTAGAGCAATATTGGAACACTTGGTTCCTTCAGGTTGGCCTTTAAGGCCAAGTTTGTGTCACAACCCAATTTACCTTCCGAAAGGTATTGTGACGGCACCTAGTCTCTATGAGTAGGTAAGCCTAAAATTTGCGAAAATGACAGAATCAATAAAATAAAGACAGAAAAGAACTCAAGTAGATATAACGTAGCTGCTCAGCGTATACATTTTTACTTCCCAAAACCCGGAATGTCACCATACTCACAAGCTCTGTACTAAATGTAGCTCTATACAATGAAACAGTGAAAAAATATACAAGTCTTCTATGCCTATACTAGAGTAGAAGGGAACTCGTTGGATTCTTCGGACGCTGCAGAATTACCTCGCGGTCTACTGGCTGCTTATAGGACGACTCCTAGCCACGATACGGGGTACTGGTACCTGGATCTGCACATGGGGAAAACATGCACTAGAAAGGGCGTGAGTACTCCACATTCGGTACTACGTAAGTGCCAAGCGTAACCCCAGTCAAGTAGTGACAAGGTCAGGTTGACGCCCTATTGGGTTTGTAAAACAAGTCAATATACAATTTAAAACAGTGAAAAATAGATAAGCAATGATAAACAGGATTAACAAAAACGGAAAGATTAATAACAGAAAGAGAGCCCTCGGCTCAGCACATCATATATCTCAACAGTAAATGTGCAATGCAGTACACGGGGAAGCTCCCGGATCTCAGTCCGTAGTCCCAATATAAATATGCTATGAAGTACAGGGGGAAGTCTCCCGGATCTCTGTCCGTAGTCCCAATTTAAATATGAATTTTAGTACGGGGGAAAGCTCCCGGATCTCGGTCCATAGTCCCAATTTAAATATGAAATGCAGTACAGGGGGAAAGCTCCCGGATCTCGGTCCGTAGTCCCAATTTAAATGTGCAAAGCAGAAGTATGTCAATTATGGCTTAATTAAACAGCCCAGGAAAACAACAGGCAAGAATAGAGTAAAATACCTAAGCTTGATGTGACTAGTAGAAAATAAGAGGAAATCAAGTCAGAACAGGTAGACATGCTTAATCTTAGGCTATCTACTCAATTAAGATAGGAAACAGTAATATATGAATGAAAATGAGCGATTTTATGGGAGTAAAAATAGGATTTTAGCAACAATGACCCGTGTACGCACTCGTCACCTCACGTACACGGCGTCCACGTAACAAAATCAGTATAAAATGCCTAAGGGAAAGTTCCCAACACAGAATTAGGCAAGCCACTTACCTTGACTGCGCTAATCAACTCAATACCATGCTCTTGCCATGAGTATCTGACTCTGGGTGGCCCAAATCTATTCAAATCGATTGCATGATGTAAATATCACTTCAAGGTAACAAAATAGCTAATTATTTATTAGCTAATACACGAAATTAGGAAATTCGCCCAAAACGTCCCCCGGGCCCACAACTCGGAATCGGGTAAATTTATATTTCCCGAACACCCATTCGCTCATGAACCCACT
The DNA here is from genome assembly GCA_005239505.1 of Nicotiana paniculata. Taxonomy (NCBI): domain Eukaryota; kingdom Viridiplantae; phylum Streptophyta; class Magnoliopsida; order Solanales; family Solanaceae; genus Nicotiana; species Nicotiana paniculata. Next base: position 39,979 of record ML313721.1, read on the forward strand.
CGAACAAGAATCAACAAAATTCGACGTTTATATCTCCCTAAATCCTTAGATTTCTACTTGGGAAAATTTCATCCCATTCTCATGGTTTTTCATCAAATTTCATTGATTAGATTGAGGAAAATGATAGAGATTAACGATATATAAAGGGATTAGGGTTAGAAAACGTTACCTATGATCCTCCTATTCAAATCCCACTGAAAATCGCCAAGTTCCGAGCTAACAATCGATTTTGGAATTATGAAATTCAAACCCTTGAATTTTTGGTATAAACTGCCCAGACATTTCGCATCTGCGACACTGGGATGGAACCTGTAGTGCCGCACCTGTGGAAACCCAATTGCAGGTGCAGAAGTTTATTAAGTGGCCTTGGGTCGCACCTGCGGCACCCTTTTCGCACTTGCGTGCCTGCACCTGCGGAAATACCATCGCAGGTGCAAAAATTCATTTAATGGCCTGGGGTGCACCTACGGCACCCCCTTACCTGCGTGTTGCACCTGTGGAAATACCATCGCAGGTGCGAGACATCAGAACCAGAATGGTTCAACTATTTCTCAACTTCTCAAAACTCACCCGTTGGGCATCTGAAACAACCCCGAGGCCCTCGGGACCTCAACCAAACCTACCAACTGACCCTAGTACCTTGTTCAAACTTGGTCGAGCGTTAAAAACACATCTCATAACATCAAAATCATCAATTATGCATAGATTCAAGCCTAAGAACTTAAGAAATTTCTAGAATTCACATTCGACGCCGAAACACGTCTAAACTCATCCAAATGACTTCAAATTTTGCACATAGGTCACAAATGACATTACGGACCAGCTGTCGCTTTCGAAATTCCATTCTGAGTCCGATATAAAAATCTTACCTATCGACCATGATGTCTTAGACTTCAATACTACACAATATTATAAATTAATTGTGCAGTACCCAATTTTCGAGTGCTGTCTAATAAGAAGAACCTGGTTCTTCTTGGTGTGCTACTTACTACTATTTGCGGAATAATAAAGCAGTAAAGTAAAGACACATATATTTTACGTGGAAAACACCTGGCTCAAAAGGTGAAAAAACCACGACCTACTCCTCAGTAGGATATTCTCAAACACTTCACTAAACACTTTGAGCTAAACCGACTTACAAAATAAAATCTTTTGTAATCCTAAGACTAACTCTAATCCTCTTTGTATCAACTAGCCTTCTAATTTCTACAGTACTTCAAGCTAACTCTAACTTGAACAGTGTGTACCTATTATAATTTGCTTCTAAGAAAGATGAAAAGATACAATGTTAAAACTCCTACTACAACCAACTAGACTCAATGATAAGCAGGTGGGACTGTTTCATCTAGTTGAACTGTAGCCTTTGCATAATAATTCTGCTTGCAAATATCCTAGGAATTTTTCTTACAGAACTTGATTCAATTTAGTCTTTGTGCGTCTTTGTGTGTCGTAAATTTCAGCAGTAATACTTTGAGTATTTTTAAAGTCAGTTGTTGAGTTCTGGTCCGATTCTTCCTGGGAGAACAAGTTCTTATCAAACTCAACTTCGTTCCTTCATTTCTATCCTTGCTGAATTCAACTTCTATTCTCTTCATCAGTTTGCAATCTTTTCTTATTAGGAGACATCCTTTTAGTTCTTTGATACTCAGCAAAAACTGATATATTCTATGCTTGTACGATTCTTGTGCCAACTGCTCCATTCAGGTGTGTATGCTTTGATGGACCTGGTTCAACTTGTCAACATTTGTCAATCTTCAAAACCCATTAAGTGACATGGGCCAACAAATTCCCCCTTTTTGATGATGACAGACTCTGTGGTTTTATCCTGTATACACTTCAAACACTTTGTATATTTTTAAGCATTAATCATACCAGTTTAAACATTGATCATTGAGAACCAGGTTCATTAGGTTATAAATATCACCTATGCACATCTTCCCCCTTTTGACATCATCGAAAAGTTGCAAAATGAAACTTACCAGTTTTTAATTCTTACTCATGGCCAATTTAGGTAACTATAGGTGCAAACATGATTAATCAACACAAGAAACTAATAATGTAAGCTAAATCAGAAATTGAGACATTTTTCAAAACAACAAGCTTTTGATTAACAGGGATGATCAGCACCAAAATAGATTAAAATCAAAACAGCCAAAACATGAGAAAAACATAATAAAAACTGAAACAACTCATGGCCAATTTAGGTAACTGTAGGTGCAAACATGATTAATCAACACAAGAAACTAATAATGTAAGCTAAATCAGAAATTGAGACATTTTTCAAAACAACAAGCTTTTGATTAACAGGGATGATCAGCACCAAAATAGATTAAAATCAAAACAGCCAAAACATGAGAAAAACATAATAAAAACTGAAACAACTCATGGCCAATTTAGGTAACTGTAGGTGCAAACATGATTAATCAACACAAGAAACTAATAATGTAAGCTAAATCAGAAATTGAGACATTTTTCAAAACAGCAAGCTTTTGATTAACAGGGATGATCAACACCAAAATAGATTAAAATCAAAACAGCCAAAACATGAGAAAAACATAATAAAAGCTGAAACAAAAACTAGACACTGTCCCGAACTGGGCATTTGATAGGTTTGGAGGGGATAGCACTGGACATTCCTAAGGCTGGGAGGGTGCAAATGAGGCTGGGTTCTTGGTTTGTAGAAGGGACAACATTTGGTGTAAAACACCTTCATTTTTCTCCTTCTCCTTTGCTAACTCAGCTTTGAGAGCATCACGCTCAGCTTCCACCTCAACTAAGCGAGACTTCAATCGAAGGATCTCCATATCCTTTAACTCGCTTTCTTGCACTAGAGCACGGACCTTGCTGTTGATTGGTAGCTTCCGAGATGAACCAGGTTCATCTGCCGGTGCATTGACAGTATAATCACAAGACAACAGAGTGTCCTTCCCAAAGGAATCCTTAGCAGTAGCCATCTCAGCCTTCTTTGTAGGAAATCCAAAATGAGCAAGAACTGCAGTCAGAATAAAGCCATAAGGGATCACATGGGCTTTGGTTCCATTCACCACTCTGTCCAAGAGCTGGATGATAAAAGCTGGCCAATTGATCTGCTTGCCTCTGTACAGACACTCCTTGAGGGTTAAATCCATGTAGTTAGCAGTGTGTCTTTGTTCTTCTCTGGGCAGCAGGAATTTGATCACAAATTCAAAAAGCATCTTGTGCTTAGCCTTCATCTCACTCTTGTACACAGCCCTAGGTTCAATCTCCTTCTCATTGTCGCATAAGAATCTGGTGATATTGAGATCTGAGGCCATTCCATCTAAACAAGGCCATCTCTGCCTCGTGTACTTTCTTCACCTTCTTTATCTTAGACCTTGTCCTCGAAGCAGTACTCCTAGTGGTGATGGACACAGTAGCTGACTTCTTTGAAGCAGTCTTAGCCTTTTTGGGCTTGGGTGTCTTGATAACTATTGGAGCAGCCTCCTCTTCTTGTTGGACCAGGTCCAACAACCATTCTTCGTCAATAATAACAGGTTCCCCTACGTTTTCTTTCCCCTTCTCTACCTTCTTTCTTTTGCTCTCTTGCAGAGATTTTTCCAATTTCTCCTCCTCTTCTCGTATAATATTTATCGTGGCACGTACTCTAAGAATAGGTATACCCATTGAATCAACAGTCTTCCTTTTCTTTGAAGGAACTGAGGCTTTAGACTTTTTGGACTTTGGAGTCCTTCTCTTCTTGGGGTTGTATGAGTCCCCCAGCTTCTTCAGTCTTTCAGCCAAAGTTTCTTCCCCAGAAGAAACATATTCATCTATTTCCTTCATTAACTTCTCCAACCCAGCAACAACTTCCTCAACTTCAGTAGTTCCCCCTAAAACCATGACATCTTCTTCAAGATTTCAAGAATGGGGCCACAAATTGCAAGCGTGGTACCATCCTCCCCGGATCCCCTCACATCTACTTCACCCTCGTTCTCAAGATTTTTGTCTTTCCCAAATTTTCTTTGCCTTCTTGGCACTTCCATATCCACCACAGTCCTCACCAACACAAATCGATTTTCAGTAGAATTTAAATCAGAGGTAACTTCAGTATTACCTTTCTCAGCACTAGATGAACCAGGTGCTTCGTCTTCATTGGCTGATTTGAATGAATCACTGGATGATTCTAGTTTGGAGCCTTCCTTAGCACGTAACAATTCTTCCACGAATTTTGCTCTTGAACCAGAAGCCACAGATTTACATGCAAGAACCTTAACACGATGGGTTTTGGGGGCTGGGGTAGGGTTTGGTGTGTGTTAAGGGATTGTAGAGTGTTCTGGGGTTGATGATTTTTCAGGAGACTCGAAACTATAGACTGAGGGAGTTGAGTTAGATTCATAGTTTTCCCCATCATAATCTCTGTTTGGTGATGAGTCAGAAGAAGCTGGTGGAGGAGACGACATGATTTTGATTTTTTTAGAGAGAGAAGAAAATAACAGGCAGTAGGGATTTTGAGTTGAATAAGTTGAACAAGGTTCGACTGTTGTTTTATGCACAATGGGTAATGATGGACTATTTATAGCTTGTGGCAGGGGAGATTACAACTGAAGTGTATTAACCCAAGTAGGATCCTAATCGATTAAGAACTATTAGCGATTGGACATTGATTAGAAAGTTACTTTCCCCTTAACAGTAGGCTAATTAATTGAGACGAGACTTCTTGAAACTGGTTCATTATTTGGGTAAGTACGAGAATTGAATTTGAAACATAAATGGATAGAGTTCTGCTCATGTATGACTGTACTTGAATTAATACATGTATGGAGATGAGAATGTACCTTGTCAGTCACGTAAACCAGCATGGATGAACCAGGTTCATCATGTAAAAAATCTTTATTTTGCCTCAATTCACAAAGATAGAGAAACATCATTAGTGACTAGGGGATCATATTAATACATGGAAAAAGAGTATGACAATAAAGACATAGTACTGAGTAATAATTAATCTGATTAAGTACCTAACTAAAATTTCTAGCAAAAAAAAAACTTCCCTTTTTTTTTAATTCTGTTTTTCAATTAGGTGATCTTAATCATCCCTAATTCAAGCCTGTTTCTCTCATAATACTCCCTACTCAATGCTTTGGTAAATATATCAGCAATTTGACGATCAGTAGCACAGAAATCGATTGAGATCATTCCTTTTTCATAGTTATCCCTTAGGAAATGGTGCCTAACATCTATGTGCTTAGTTCTCTTGTGATGAACCGAGTTCTTAGCCATACTAAATGCACTAGTGTTATCACAGTAAATAGGAATGCATCCCACATCTATACCAAAGTCCAGGAGTTGTTGCTTGATCCATATAAACTGGGCACAATAAGAGACTGCAACCACATATTCAGCCTCAACAACAGACAAGGCTACTGAATTTTGTTTCTTGGTGGCCCAAAAGACAAGGCAGAATCCCAAAAAGTGAGCCATGCCTGAAGTACTTTTCCTGTCAACCAAGAAACCTGCATAGTCAGCATCAACATATCCTACAAGGTCAAAATTACTACCTTTAGGATACCAAAGGCACAGTTCAATGGTGCCCTTCAGATATCTTAAAATTCTTTTTACTACAGTGAGATGAGACTCCTTTGGATTGGCTTGAAACCTAGCACATAGTCCCACACTGAACACAATATCAGGTCTACTTGCAGTAAGATATATTAGAGACCCAATCATCCCTCTGTATGTCTTCTGATCAACGGATGAACCAGGTTCATCCACATCCTATTTTGTAGCTTTGGCTATTGGGGTATCTATCTCCTTTGAATCCTCCATTTTAAATTTCTTGAGGAGTTCTTTCACATACTTCTGTTGATGTATCATTGTGCCACGTGGAGTTTATTTGATTTGCAAGCCTAAGAAGAAGGTTAGCTCACCCATCATACTCATTTCAAAATCACTCCCCATTAATGTAGCAAATTCCTTGCTAAGCTTTTCAGTAGTTGTCCTAAATATGATATCATCAACATATATTTGCACAATCAGAAGATATTTTCCCTTTTCCTTTAGGAACAAAGTACTGTCTATCTTGCCTCGTTTGTACCCATGTTCCAGCAGGAATCTTGACAATCCCTCGTACCAAGCTCTAGGCGCTTACTTGAGACCATAGATAGCCTTGTCAAGTTTATATACATGATCAGGTGACTCTTTGCTTTCAAAACCAGAAGGCTATTTTACAAATACATCTTCCTTAAAATAGCCATTAAGAAAGGCACTCTTTACATCCATATGATCAAGAGTGAATTCCATGTGTGCAGCAAATGCTATAAGAAGCCTGATTGCCTCCAATCTTGCCACGGGAGCAAAGGTCTCGTCATAGTCAATTCCCTCTTCTTGGATGTATCCTTGAACAACCAGTCTAGCCTTATTTCTTGTAACAGTTCCATCCTCATCGAGCTTGTTCCTGAAGACCCACTTGGTGCCAATTACTGATCTGTCTAGTGGCCTGGTTACCAAGTGCCATACTTGGCTCCTTTCAAATTGATTCAGCTCTTCTTGCATGGCTGTTACCCAATCAGCATCTTGCAGGGCT